>JAODTR010085752.1:0-14394 GCA_025399935.1 Amblyopsis rosae | reverse complement strand
AGGCAGTTCTGAAGGCGAAAGGGGGTCAAACACAGTATTAGTATGGTGTTCCTAATAATCCTTTAGGTGAGTGTGTAGTGTATATATATATATATATATATATATATAAAATCTAAGTATCAACTGGTATTGATCCTGAATGACAGTAGACCTATAGAATAAAGTGGTTTTAGAAAACCACTATTTAACACACTGTATCTGTGAGAGAAACCTGTTTATTCCTCCACTCTGAGATATTGTCAAAGTCATGAGTGGGAATCCACTATTTCTTGCTGTTGGAACATCTTTCTGCACCCCGCCCTGTGTACACCCTGGAGGGAATTTATACGAGGACAGCTAGATAATCCTAATGCTTAACAGGAAACCTGCAGACGGACACAGAATAGTGTCACAAGGAATGTGCACGGCCCAACTGGTTATCTACAGTAGTTTGGAAGGGAAATAAGGAGTGACCTACAGTATCACTGCTGTCATGAGAACAAGTTTGCAGTTATTCCTATCATGAAAACAATGCTACCTTATTACAGTACAGATACTAAAACAAAAATATTCAGCATTAATACAACAGTATAATTGCTAAACAGGGTTAAACAAAAAGATTTAGAAGTGTGGTCAAAGCGTGCTGTGTGGATACTGTCCCAACAATGAGTACATTCATCGCAGCCTGATTGAATTAGACTGCTATTGGAACGCTGTCTGCCACTGACCTCTAACTTGTGGCTTTACAGCATCCAGGCTCTGGGAATAGCTTTAATTACTTTCAGAAATTGAGTTCGATTTCATTCCCGTCATGAAGTGAGGAATCCTTGCAGATATCGAGACAAATGCAAAACATATCGCTATATCCCTTGAAAGGACTGGCGACTGTGGATTTGTTCAGCCATTTCTATTCCTGTTTACAGCATTTTTGTGTGTCAGTGCATGCATGAAATAATGTATGCATGTACAGTATGTTTGCGTGTGTGTGAGTGTGCATGTGAACTAAAATTAAGTTTGCCTGCTCCCATGGAAATAAACGAATGCAGCAGTCTACAGATGATTAACCATTATTGATCTATAAACGCTTTAATGTAATTAGGATAAATCTCTACACCGTTGCAAGTCGTCTCTTAATCACACTCCTTCATGGACCTTGACACCACATCAGTGCTTGTTATACAGCCAGGATGCAGCAACATGATGAATTGCGACGCCGGTCAGATGTGACCATTGACCTGAAGCGTAATGACTCCAGGAAGACCAAGTGATGCCATGGTGAATCCACAGTTTACCACCATAGTTTTAAGTGTACAGTACAATTTCACAGCCAGCGTGTCCATATGTCTTCCATTGTGTTGCACATTAAAAACAGCCTGGGAAATCCATCCTGGTTTTGTAAGCTCTGTCTCTGTGTTTTACTCTCAATTCCAAAAAGTTTGTGTTTACATAACTGTCGCCCAGTCCTACTTAAGTCAAAACGGCCTCAAATAGGTTTTGTTCTCATTGGTTGAAGGTGGTCCAATCATCTGCTGGGACCATCAAAGCTTTGTTGTTATGATTAGTTGAAGGTAGTCCAATCCCTCACTTACATTATGATTGACACCTAATTGGCACAGCCTCAATAACAACCCATTTTTAATGGAAAGTTTCCAGACTGAGATCCAGTCCAGACCAAAAAAAATGGATGTCTTACTGTATCATGCTACATCACACCTTATACATGTATATTTTAGCTGCATGTCATTAAGTGTATTTACTCTTTATGCCCTTTGTGTTCTCTTTTCATATAGACTACTACTACTATGATTTGCGTATCTTAGTTGGCACAGTTATTGGAGCACTTAACAAGCTAAGGATGCTTCTACTCTACGGTGGATGGTATATTTTCCCTGATTCTCCTGAGAGAAAGGTCAGGAACACTGTTATTCTGGTAGTGACAGCAGGTGATTGGTGCAAACAGGAAGATGTCACCTCTACCAAGAGGCTCCAAATTACAGTGCTGATGAAAGTTCACTGCCATCCAGAGACCATCCCCCTGACAGAAAGTGCCGGTACTTGGTGCAGCCTTTGTTCATTATTTGTGTTGTCTAATGTGAATGTGTGTGTGTGTGTGTGTGTGTGTGTGTGTGTATATGTGTTCAGTTCCAGACCATATTTTCTATGGTGTAGAAAGTGCTCAGTTTAAAGATCTTTGTTGTGTTGCTTTGAAAAATCGATATTTCTATGAATATGTTTCCCCCCTAGTATATTATTGTCCAAATATGTGTTGCTTGCAAATACTGAAGGAAACAGCCATTAGTACAGTATGGAGTAGTTTGCTTTAACATATAGAACTAACCAGCTATTCACTGTGTATTTAACTATATGAGATACACAGTAATTGCTTTAACAGAAAACATACAGTAAGACACATTCCCTTGCTCTACCAGAGAATCACAAACATGTTGCTAATAAAATGGATAAGAATGGATATACAAGTGGTTCTTAGACAAACACAGTCATACAGAATGTCTTTTTCACTGTTAAAATGCTTGCATACAATCATCTAGTATTTATGAAGTGAATATTATAAAAGCCATTGTCCACATTCTGTCCAGGGGACAGAAACAAAGGACAGGAAGCACGAGTTGTGTTTAACACATGCTCATATGCTACTGCGGGCACTGCACAGGGGAGTGAGCAGAGCTAAATTGTAGCTCGGAATGTACTAATGAGTTGTCTATTATTGAAAATGGAAAGCATTCATTTTGTCTGCACAAAGGGTTCAGCTGGATTAATCACTGCTCTGCCGTAGAGAAACGAAGACATTGTGTTCAGCATTACCCATCAACCAACAAATACCGAAAGCAATGCAGTCACTTCCCCACTTAAATCTAACGTGAACCACGCTTGAAGTAATGATTTATGGCTAATGCACACTCTCACATAATGTATGTCCTTATACATTTTCTGACTTCTACTATCTGGATACTGCTTATTTAAACAAACACTTGAGTTTAGTTTACAATGTAAAGTTAGCATGAACACTATTTTTGAAAAGAAGATTTGTCTTTGCTGTGCAACAATGTATTTTCAAACTAATCATTGTTTACCAAAATGTGGTGCTTCTTCACATATTTTCTTGCGCAGCTCCCTCAGTCAATACAGCCAGCAATCTGGGATCAGTCACAATCAATAGCAATACAAAGTAACAATGGCAAACCGGACCAATCTAATATTTACATGAAGAAATCAATATATTCCAACACAAATAAATTGCTCTGTTTCTTTTTTTTCTTTTCTTTTTTTTTTTAATGGTGGAAGTTTAGGATTGCCTAGTTACCAGATCACTTCCACGAAGCTAAGTGATAAAGTGTGACAGAGAGCCATATCGAAGGGGAGAGAGACAGAGAGAGCCATGCTGGATGAGCGGGCATTAGCTCGATGGATGCAGGCCTCTTCCCAAATGAATACAGTCCCAAAAGCTGGCGGGACTGTGATGATAATCTAATTTTGTTTGCAAAGCGTTGCTTTTTTCCAGGCCGAGACAAGAGCCACTGTAATAGGCCACTGATAGCTTGATTTCCCAGCGGGCTACCCTCCGAGAGGTCAGGCAGTGAAAGGGAAGGCGTGGAATGCTGGCAACCTCAGCAGATGGTCCTCGGTCAGATATTAAGAGAATGGGCAGTGAGGTCATCTGGCTGCGGCTGGTCCATGCATCCTCAAAGCTCAACGCTTCAGCCCAGCCTCCGGCACCGGCCGGACCGCACTCTAGGGGACACACTGCATAGTCCTCCAGCTTTGTGAGAACCTGGGCGAAGTCTTACGTACACGTGCTGTCTACCACGGAGACCACCTGAAGTTTGTTTCAGCCTATTACGACTTTACATGAGGCGCTTACGAATGCATGTCAACTGCCAAATCATGAAGTAAGACTGAATGAATATATGTCATGGAAAAAGGGATGAAGCCTTTGGAATATTGTACAATAAAAGGAACCATAATCTCAGAGAAAGACAGAGTGTAATATAACATAGCGGTTCCCAAATGGTGTCCACCGTTGTTGCAGTATGTTATTAATTCTATCAAAATTAGTAGTATTTGTGTTGCTAGAATGTGACTCAAAAAAAAGCTTCAAAAAACAAAACAAAGATCTATGAAAATATCTAACTTCACATACACACACACACACCAGAATACGAAGAGGGTGAATAAACACAACAGCCTGCACTTTATTTATCCTCTTCCCCGTGACAGTGGCAGAAGAAAATGGCATGGCTGGATGTGACCTTCAGATAGAGAGGTCTGCCATCAGTCATTCCTGCCACCCACAGATCAGAGGCCGTCGATGCAGCAATTAGCCCCCCCACCCCCCACCCCAACATGTAGCCCTGATGTAGCCTCCCACACAGCTGTCTTCCAGTCCTTCTTTTCTGGATCTCTCCTTACTGAAACATCCCCCCCCCACACACACCTTTTCACTTCCTTATGCCTCTCTCTCCTCGACACTTTTCCAGGAAAAGTGCCAACGGCGGTTGGGCAATATCTACATGTATGTGTGACCTGTTATTTGAGGCCACTGGCCATTATGTTTTCCAGTGTCTAACTCCCATTTAAATAACAAATGAGGCATATGGGAAACATTTGTAAAATGAATCAAAGCCACGTGTGGTTTTAGATAATTGCTACTGGGTGTTTGAACTCCGTATAAAATTAACCCTTTTGGTATAGCCCAGAGTACTGTAAGGACCCTTTGCATGTGCATACATTTTTGGTATGGACAAAGTTGCAATTTTTACAAGACATGTGGGTATTCAGTATTCACATGAAACAATAAGTAAAGAGTCTGCATTTTGCATAATGTAGATTTAAATCCTCCATGGTAATGCTCTTGAATCAGTGCCCATGCTTACCCTTGTTTAAGTCTGGGTTCTAATATATTTAGAAGTGTTTTCTTTATTATATTATAGTGCTCATAAAAAATAAGGAAAAAATCCACAATATTTAAATGTGCCTACTTTGTTTAATGTAAAATCACGTTTCAGGTCAAGTGCTTTTTTAATACTACATAATGCCTTATATAAATAAATAATGTAAATATACAGTCCTGGCTCTGTAAATGGGAACACAAACAAAGTGGTGCAGAGCATATTACACATAAATATACTAGCAGTGCCAATGCATTTCCAATTGCACTGGAGGTAGAGTCGTTTTTGATCGAGCTCAAATATCAACAAATGATAGAATTTAAGCAAAAATAAATATGGCACTAAAACACACATTTTCACGTTTTTGTGTAAAAACACAAAAAATGGGGCCATTTCTTATTCTAATTGTAATTCTGTGCCATGTAATCACTCCCTACCCTAGACCGGTAGAACGGTAACCCTGAACAACGTATCAAGGCTAATTAGATGGGCACAGCAAGGCAGTCCCACCCCATGACGGCAGTGATGTGAATTAGCAGTAGTGAGTAGTTTAGTGTTCATTTGTGCTAATCTCCTAAAGGCCACAGTCAGAAGGCTGTGTGCACAGGACGCAGGTGATATACAGATATTACAAGCGTGTGTTACTATGTGTCCTACAGAGTCTCCAACTGTGAACTCTGGAGTAGGGGGCGGGCGGCAATGCTAGCAAGGAGGCTAAAACCCATGGGTTTGAAGATTGAGGTACAGTATACTTATCTTACTGTACCTGGCCACTGTTAGTGCATAATCTGTACGGGTGCACAGCTGTGTCTGTGTGCTCAAGCCCTCAGTACCTGCGGGGATGAATACATCATAAACTGTATATAAAATGTGTACATGCATGTCATTGCATGTACATGCATGTCAAGGTACATATTGAATCTTACTTGGCTTTAGGGATACATAGTATTAACCTCATTAGGTTAGTATTAAAGCCACACTTTCTGTTAACATCGGGTTATATGATCTCTCCTGATTGGCTGAAACATAAAACGAATCGTCTTAATGGAAAAATAAATATGTGCCCCCATTCCCCATGTTGTGGGGAACATTGATTGAGTATATTTCCACACATATTATTCCATCCCATTAATTCTCCACTTTATTCATCCATACAGTTATTTGGTCAAATTTGAAGCCAAGCCCCTGGTGGTCAACAGCAGTACTACATTACACCATATACACTTCCACATGGCCTTCAAAACTCAGTTGTGGTATACTGTAAACACAACAGAGAGAAAGAGAGGGAGGAGAGAGTGGAGTAAAATAGTGATGCGTACACAAAGAGAGTCAGAGTGACTGGCCTAATGGTAATAAAGCATTCTGAGCACAACAAAAGGCAACGGAGTTAGAGGAACTAAGACAAATCGCTGGCCTGTCGGACGCAGAGTGAGACAGATATGGCGTTGGAGATAAAGGAACCATTGTGTGTGTGTGCGTGCGTGCATGCGTGTGTGTGCGTGTGTCTGGAGAGAGGAACGCCTGATCCAGGGCCAGTCTGAGGATCAGCACACTCTGTCACACTGTCATACCCAACGGGCACCGCTGTCAATCATAACACACACAGCACTCTGAGCAATAACACGCCCTCAAACACACACACACGCACGCGCACGTGTGAATGTACAGTTATACTGTACATTCACATGAATGCACATATGCACCCATACAAACAAGGTTATTTCTAAACAATTATATAGTACAGAACATTGAGAAATAATGCCAAAGAATATCTATATGGAAATGAAAACGGTGAATTGAAATATATAGTGTATTATCCATAATCCGGCTGCCTCCATCCACTGTGTATATTGTACGGTCCTGGCTCTGTGTATCTCATGTTTATATTTAAGATTGGTTTCGTTAGCATGACCTTTGGCCTGCATAACGTGCACATACAAATACAAATAATACTAGTTGGCCAAAAATAATACTACATAAATATGTCCACAGAGTCCTCTGCAACTGTTTCATTTGTCCAAAATTCTAAAGGCAAAGCTTTTAAGCAAATGGCAGTTGTGTAAACTGAAATGGCATTGTTGAAAGTCAGTCAATAATAGCTGAAAGCTATTAGAACATTGTCATTAACAAGGTAGCTTCAAATGCAATTAGCCCCCTCACATAGCTCATTGCAATAAGCAGACATACACAAATATTTAATAAAAGGTACATAAAAGTGTGTAAACAAATGTGGTCTTGTTAGAAATCCTCAGGTGGGGAAATGGAATAGAACTGTGTGGGGAAGACAGTACAACAAATGATTGAAGAACATACAGTAAAAGGCTATTTCCTCAATATTGAACTATTTGTTATGTTTATGGTGGTGCTGTTGACAGTGAAGTCCCCCAACCCTCTGTGATATAAACCTGCAATTCAGAAACACAACAGTTGTGATTTGATAGGCACACAATAACAGTGTAAGTGTTCATGGCTAACAGAGAAATAATGGGGCCACACCTCTGAATACCCGGATAAAACACTTATTTCAAAAAATGTTGTTATTGGTATCATCATACAAAATTATATTCAATGGGTTTACAAAGCATCTACTTACAGTATGCACACACACTTAACAAATACAATAATAGTGCCATTATACAAATATGTTCTAGATTAGCAGTTAGAGAGGTGGAAGAGCAAGATATCTAAGCCATGTCTCCGTGCATTCATTCAGAAATATTATTTATTTAATTGATCTAGAAAATAATTTTGAATAATAAATGATCCAGGGCCTTATTTTTACCCTTGTCCAGTTTAACTGCCAGTTAAGACCAAAGCGTATGGACTCAACGCCTATATAGTTAAGATGAATAAATCCAGATTAAAAACATGGGCATTTACACCTAGAGTATAACAGCCACACTAGGTCAAATGTATCCCTAATCAAACTACATTTATTTTGTCCACGTTTCTTTTTTTTGCGCAGCTTATGTTTACACATTCTATGTTGCTGGGCAACAGTACAAGTGTGTGATCAAAATCTATATCATTTAATACAGTAGATTCTCACAGCTGGCCTCACTTCACAACATTTTCCGTAACATCTGAAGAAACAGTTTATATGTCTGTCTGATGTTACAGTGGCTGTACCGGTACAGTGGCTGTCCCGTGCAAAGCTAGCAGCCTACATACGGAGCCTCAGAGTTCATGGTGCTTCTATGCGGGGTGCATACTAAGAAAATAACATTAAGATGCAACGTTTCTGGTTTGAGCAATGGTTCAATACATTTCTCATCTCAACGCTGTCGAGTGGCATAACCAATTTCAGGAGACCCTGGGCGTCCTTTCTGCTCATTGATAAGGAGATGACGTGCGATGCTGGTTGACCACAGACACATTTGCGATCATGACAACTGCTCAATTTGACCTGTTGGCGGTTTTAGGTATACAACGATTGTTGTAGGTTCTAGTGTTAAATTCCTGTCAGTGTTCTCAGTGACAATCATTTTTGTTCTGCACCCCAAGGTAAAGAGACTGTGAAGGCGACTGACATCATGACTAAATAAATGAGAGGCATCCTCGTTTGACACAGAGGTCTCTCGGCAGGTCTCCTTGGAGATAAGAGCCTGCTGTCTTGTCTCCACACACGGTTGTCATGGTCTGCCTATGAAAAAGCCATTATTTCAGTAGTCTCTATAGTCTTTTGTTACAGTACATCACCAACTGCATGCTACCTCATGGCGTCGTGACTGCAGCTGTCCTTTGTCACATTGAACGTGACAAAAGTATTTTTAACGTAAAAGTATTGATGCATGTGATATAAGCTTCTGCTGTATGAAACCGCTCTGCTTTTTCCACCCAAACATTTGTTATGTAGCCTGAATGCGTGTCGTCATTTTATAAAGTACAAAAAAGGGAACGCAATTAAATATGAATGGAGGAGATGTGAGTGCTGTGCAACTGCCTTTCCCTCGTCGTCAGGATGCTATGAACAGGGGCACACTACTGTAACTGCAATGTGCCTGCCTAAGACCACAATAGCAGCCCCTGTTCTTGTGTTAGCAGGGGCCATTTGGCTGTCAATGATATCCTAGCCCAGCGCAGGCAACAGACAGGAGTGTAATGAGGAGGCAAATATGATTAAAACCATCTCTTCAGGCATCCACAGACCTGCTATTAAAGCAACGGACATTCCTTGTGCCTAATCTATCATACTGCTTAGCTCATATAGAGCCAAGGGAGCGAGATAGAGAGAGAGAGAGAGAGAGAGAGAGAGAGAGAGAGATAGGGAGGGCTATTTGTTCCAACAACCTAATCACTCTAGCCCACATTTCATATTCAACTGCAACTTTTGAGGCTGACATAGCTGAGGCAATTGGGCACAATCCCTCTTTTTGTACTTTCACAATTAAATATGTGCATGCAAATTGTACTTTTCTCTCTTGTGGAGTAGTACTATTATTATAATGCCTCCACAAACATAGTGTAGGTCTATCTTGCTTTATACACCGTGATCCCATGGGCATTTAGGAGCTCCTCAACCTCCTTCCACAGTGCCCTTCAACTCATCTGTACCCACAATGCATGCAGACGCATAATGACATGAAGACACGAGAGGGCTTTTAGCTGGAGAGAGGCGCTCCGCAGGCGGTTCTCTGCTGAGCAAAACATGTTGGGGTTTTTCTATGCAAAATCTGTCGGAGAATAATCAGCAGGAAGGCAGGCGGGAAAAATGTTGCCCGTGGAGAAATTAGGTGTCCTCTACCATAGGCTCTGTAAATGAGCTCAGCAGACCAGCTGAAAGATGCTGATGGCTCTCTTTATTGAGGAGTGGCGAGGCACCGCCATTAGCAGGATCTGGCCTGCAGGCAGGCAGGCAGGCAGGCAGGCAGGCAGGCAGGCAGGCAGGCAGGCAGGCAAGCAAGCAGGCTGGCAGGCACAGGCTGAGTGAAACACTGGAGTCCTAGAGAGCAGCATGCGTGTGGCTGGAAATGGAACAAGTGATAACTACTGCATTGGAGAGAATGACCAGCGCCTTGTAGGGAGAGACACTATGATATCAGCCTCGGCCCTAATGAAAGCACAGTAGTGTGCTATTAAATAGACACCATACATAATGTCCATGGGAATGGACAGATGTTGACATTCAGGCTTGTATATGGGCACACACGTGGGTTACAACAACACGTTCTCATTCCCAACTCGTCAAAAACTGCAGCTTGGTCAATGGCCTTTCTCGTCAAATTTCAAAGCGTTAGAAAGCCTTTGGCGTCTTAGGATGAAGACTTCGGTCATTGGCTGTTACGGCAAGGGTACGGAGTTACCACCGGTTTATTTTTAGCTATATGGGCATGCAATCTCAGCGCAAGTATTAGCTCCTGGTTGTGGATAATTTAACAATATACAATCGAGGCATGTTAAAATGTAATTACTTGAAATCATGGGCTACACATAGCCTATACGGAAATATAACTAATTTTATGATTTCAGGTGAATACATTTTAACATGGATAACTACGGATAGGCGGAAGTGGATGGATGGATGGATGGATGGATGGATGGATGGATGGATGGATGTATTGTCAGATGTAGGCTAAGAGAGATATGTGACAGATGTACATTACGAAGATTATTGACAGCCAGGGCACAAGCGTTGAACCCTCCAACACTGCATGTGTCTGAGACTGCACGTGTGTGTGTGTGTGTGTGTGTGTTTGAGAGTGGTACAGAGAAGTACAGGTGATTCTTTCCGATTATACTGAGCACAGCAATTTGTGCAGTGTTTCAGTAGATATTTAGAACTTTGCCTGAACGCTGCTTTAACACAAGAAAACAACTTGATGTCTGTCAGCCATCGGCGACGGACAATGGCGTTGTCTATCGGCCTAACCCTAGTGGGCAGTAGCGGACAGACGACGACGACTCCCGGAAATGAGTTCCAGCCGGTTGGGATGTCTGAGCATGTCATTACCCTCACATATAAAACATGTCATTATGGAGCTTTGCACTACAGTCCCATCAGCTGATAGTGGAGAGGCCAGCAAGAGCAGCCTCATTATTATCATTCTCCTTCATGGACATTAAACAATCCAAGGAAACTTTCCAGCTTGGGCTACTGGACAAGACCGGCCTGTTAAAGCTCCTGGCACAGGGACACGGTAACAATGTCCAGCTTTCGAGTGGGAGAGCTTGTCTCATCACCGTGTTTAATCTGGAACAGAGATCTCTTGGAAAGACGGAATGTATTTTTTTTAAGTGATTACTGGAACCAGAGTCATATGTTTTGTTTGGTCCAAATATCCTCCGTTATGTAAGACATTCATAGTTCTATTTGTGCTGCCCAATGACGACAATATGTCACCTTGATCAGTGTGGAATTGATCCTACGCCAATGCCGGCGCCAGGTTTCTGAGGGAAAAACGTAACTGGTTAACTGGTTAAGCATGCTTGGTGCATAAGGCCTCTCCCAGAGGCCCACACAATACTGTACGTTAGGATACAGAAAGAGATGAGAGACAGACAAGTCTAGCAGTGTGATTTACTTTCATCTCCTTTCTACACATCCAGATTAAAATAAAGAAATAAACACGCATGGAACATAGAATCACTCACACACTCATGACTCGTACACAAACTGGTACACATATACACAGAACCAAAGGAAATCCAGTTACCAGCTATAATTGAATCGCTCAAGTGTGCTATTGTATTACATATCCAACCAAGCATATCACTTCATCCATTTTTCTGTTTCCTTTCTTTTTCCACAAAATGTCAATTTTATCTGCATGCGCACACACTTTGATGCAGCACTGTTGGTACTTCCTGATTTCGCTTCCATAGCGACTGCGACGAGATTTCCTCTGCAGCGATGGATTCTAAAGCAAAATATCAGCCACGATGACACGCAGATCGGGCCCACTGACTGCGGTTGATAACTTTCTCCTCCAGAGCTCCTTACTGCAGTCTGCCTTTACCCGTATTCCCCATTTTCATCTCGTTCTTTCAAAATGAAAGCAACTCCAGCAAAAGGGATAAGGGGTTGCAAGCTCAGATGAGCTCACTGATGGGACATGTAGTTTATTCCACATTTCCCCTCTCGCATATTGAACTGCACTGTCAATGCCTGGACAGCCAAATGTAAAATATCTAGCTTTGGCCCAGTGCGCTATCACCAACCTTCCCTCGAAGGAGAACTTTCATCAAAACGTAGATGATAGGAAAAAGGTGTCTACTCAGGAGTGAGAAAATGCAACACATGACACAACCATAAATAATTATAATCCATAGCTTGTGCATGGCAAGCAATAAAGCATAAAAGAAGGATTTATGCAGTGCATTGCTATGGATTTACAGCTTAACACAGAAGCCACTACACAGCGTATTGACACTGATATGAAGGACCTTCTTTTGAACTCTGCCTGCAGATACATGGATAATCTGTTGACCTTAATTAGTCGCCAAAACTAATAAATGTCCATTCATTATACATGTTCTTTTCTTTTTTTCTGTTGCTCAGACCGTGAGCAGGTACAGTATGGCACAAACTGTGTGCTGCAGGGTATGAATGGGCAGACTCCACTCCACTACTTCATTCTGCCTGTTTCTTTTGAAGTGGTAATGGGCTTAAGGTGCGTGTAATTTCCTGCTGATAGCGGATATGGGAGAGGACCACACCTGTGTGCGCAGGATAAGGAAGAAGAACTCAGGGCTTTCCCAGAGAGGCTACACAGCTCCCCTGCTATCTTCTGTTTGATAAAGGAGCAGGTGCGGCCCTGAAGTAGGATGACGATACTGCTTGCAGAAGTAGCCCAATTTTTAGAATGCGAAGAGATAACACCGCCCTGACACCGCAGCTGAAATACGTTGTCTTAACGGTCTCTGGGTTGATTTGTTAAAGCAGTTAAAGGGTTGGGGTTAGTCATTCATGAGAACGCTTGCTAAGATCGATCTTAAATCAAAACAAACTCCCTCAGAAGTTCCGTCCCACACATTGAAACACATTGTAGAGCAAAGCTGCATTGCTGTTTTGAGCGGTGTGCGCCACTGTTATTTATGTTCCTACTGTATATGGAGCCAGGGCTGTGTAGAAGTACTGATTGTTTTTTCAGCATGCACAGGGAGTTGTAAAATAGCGAAATGCGAGACGATATTTGGGGAATTTTACATTAAGTGTATTAGCTTACAATTAGCTTGCAACTATACCTTTAATGAGGTTTCGCATAGCAAGGGGCTGAAGAAGTATTATAAACTACGCCATAAAAGTAAGGAAATGTAAGTAAGTACACCACATTGGCTGACTTGTGACAAATACTGGTTAAAGACTGGGATGCCATCCCACAGCAGTGAGTGACCAGGCTGGTGACCAGCATGAGGAGGAGGTGCCAGGCTGTAGAGTATGGTTCTTCCACATGCTATTGACGCTCGTTTGTGATATTATTAAATTGTTAAATTGCCAATATGTCTTCTTTCTTTAGACTTCAATCATCCAATCCACTAAACACAAAACTAGAGTAAACGTAAAGACGTAAAGAGTAAAGAAAACCTGTTTGGCATTGCCAGAACATTTTCATGGGCACAACCCACATACTCAGCTCTGCTGCTCATCCCACAAATGCATGTTCCTTACAAATGTGGCAACATTTAAATGGGAAATAACCAGGCTTTCCATCTTTTAAAATAGTGCCAAGAAGCATTGTTACAACGAAAAAATAATCTACCAAACCTAAATGTCCTTACTTTTTGTGTTATGTGTAATATAAGTTATATTGCTGTACTGTGTGTGTCTACATGGCCTACTAATGGGTGGGCTTAAGTATTGTGGATTTATGAGCACTTGCCTTGTCGTGAAGTGTGATTCTCTGAAGACGTGAGCTGCACCCTAAAGCTGTGATGCTCTTGCTGCCATACATCACACTTTAAAGACACACAATGCTGCATTGACTTTAGCAGTCCACCACGGCAGTTCATTTAGTGGATTATTTGGGAAGTACTAAGACTTCTGACTTGTGACTTGTGACTCCAGTCGCAAGTTACGTTGCAAGTCAAGTCAAGATTAGCATAACTTTTTTTTACATTTATTAGATTGCTTACCGTTAATGGTGGTTTTGTTTACTGTAATATGAAATAGATCACATTACCACGCATATTCACCTCACGTTTTATTTTTCTCAAGTTGTTTAACATATTATTACAAAACACACATATACATGTTAATAATAAATGTCACTGACTATACAGTAGCTGGTTACCATCAAACTATATTTACAACTCTTTGGTCAAAAAGTTACTTAATTTCTATTATGACTTAAGTTGATGTGTACATTATAATTAATTTATTTATATATAATAATAAAAATAAATTGTAAAAAAATTAAATAATACATTATATTATACATTATATTATATTATTGTGACGAAAAGAGAGCTGAGCCGGAAGGCTCTCAATTTTTGTTCCTACCCTCACCTATGGTCATGAAGGGTGGGTCATGACCGAAAGAACAAGATCACGGGTACAAGAGGCCGAAAT
>JAODTR010085741.1:0-14394 GCA_025399935.1 Amblyopsis rosae | reverse complement strand
ACGACTGAAACAAGAAGATGCGTTCCCAGGAAGGTTTGGAGGTGGAATGAGTGTGTGGCCTTATGGCCAGACCTATTTACACAGACCTATCCAATGGCATTGCGAGGCAAGACAATAAGACCCATTGGCAATGTAAATGTGGTCTGAAAAAAAAAATGTGCAAATGCGTTTTTTTTTTTGGGAGCTAAAAAGTGGTGATTGGATAGCGCAACACCGGGTCATACAGGGTTAAATGCACAGTTCTCTTAAGTGTAGGCATACTGCTATATGTTGCATCCACCCGGTATCCCCGCTAGGTTTGTGGAGCAGCTCCTCCTTCACTCCACAGTTCTGGTTTTGTATCTGCTGTCTTACTCTCTCGTTTATATTATTTTTTGCAAGCGAAGCAACTCAACATTTGCTAAACAATGCTGTAGTAGCCCGTGTGAGCCCATGACATATATATGAATATATATACAGTATGTATGTACAGTAGCTAAACCCCCTCTCCTGAGTTGTTCTCCCAATACCATTCATTGCATGCCTACATTATATTTTGGGACATTTTCTGGAAATGACTGGAAATATGTGCCGTGCTATTGAGGAGCGAGGTTTGGATGTGATAATGATGTAAAACAGCTTATGGCTATACTGAAATGTGCCCCAGGAGAGGTTAGGCACATTCCCTGAGCCACCATAAAGGACATTTCACAATTCTGACAGCACTATGAAATGCCATGTTCCATTAAAGCCATCTCTGCACTGCAGTAACATAGTTTATGTTCAAAAAAAAAAGACGCTCACTTACTGACATTAGCATGCCATACTATGACCAAATATATTGTAGCCAAGTTGATCATCCAATACATCTAGCTAGCATTAGCAGTCACACACACACACACACACACATACACTAGAATAGTAGGATACTGTATGTATTACAAAGCCAACAGGCGCTGTATTGCCCGACTAGGAGAATTACAGCAATGACACTGGACACAGCAAATAATGTTGGCTAACAAGCGGACTGGAGACCATTGTGTAGGACAAGTTATGCAGCCAGATACTGCTTTTTTTAATGTTTATTGTTATTTTTGGTTTTAATTTATATGATCACCATCGTCATCGTTATCATTCTCATAGGCACTAGGCATGCCTCCGAATCTGCTAGTTACAAATGGTTTTAATACAGAGACGCTCACACAATGGCACGATGCCATTTCCAGTGGCCAGCAAGGTAAAGCACGCACATGCGCAAGTGACAGATTCTCTGTCTTTACGATTTAAACAAACGCAACTGGTGAAAAACAGATCGCCTGCTGATGAGAAACAGCCGAAGACATGATTGGGGTCTCCTGCTGTGTAGTAAAGGCGGCATGTAAATGCAGAGCTGCACGGCGTTTTCAAACTCTCACAAAGCTGCTGCCGCCAATCCCAGCTCTGAGCCGTAATGCACAACGCACATAGAACAGATGCGTGCACGCACAATATCCATTGTGAGTGAAGGCCGGATATTGCTCTAAATCTTTATGTGGCTTATTAAGAAGGAGGGACGGGGGAAACAAAAAAACAAAAAAACTGAATCGGAGTCAGGGCATTCCATCAAGCAAGTGACAGCTTAATCTTGTTGGCGTTGGAAGCAGTGATAGTATTTGTTTTCTTGTGTCACAATATATATTCCCTCCCCTGGGGAGGCGACATCGACACCCATACACAGAAGAAAGGTTTTAAGAACTACAGTAATGACATGCGCATGGATGGGAAAAAATAAATGCTGCTCGGACAGACACAGACACTGTGAGATGTGAAGAAATCAAAAGGGAAAAGAGTAGATAAACAGAAGTATTTCAAAGTATGTTTTAAAGTATGTTTTTAAGCAAACATGTTTGTTCATACACATGTTGCCATTTTGTTAAGGCAACTGTTGCACATGCTATAGATTAAAACTTACTGTATAGAGAAATGCGGCATCAAAATCATTGAATTTTGACGCCGCATTATGTCTAGGGGTGTTCCTTTGTTGCTTATTTCCAATTCAAACTCACACTTTAATATCAGATAATAACAGGGGATTATTATTACAATAGTCTTGTGTGTCATGATGCCATCTTGATATAGCAAGATCCAATTTGATTTCACCCCAAGTATCAATCTGGAACCCTTCAATTCAAAATAGCTTGTTGCCTGCTAGGAAGACCTTACATCAACGTAGACTTCATACAGTATATTGACATAAGCATGTCCATTGATTTCTATGCCCACCATTTCCATCTATAGACAATAACTAAAGGTTAGTGCTACAGATCAGTTGGTTACTTTCCACATTACACCTGCTTCAGTGTTATGTAGCTGACATTACACATTCTGATTGGCCGATATTAAAGTGTAACTGCACCCCAGCTCTGAGCCTGACTCTACCCACTACAACTTTGAAAAAAATATCTGATAATGTATACTAAGTACCAATTAAATGGATATGATGGGTTGTTCTGTTTTCAGCCCATAAAATGCAGATTTGTATAAAAACGAGAATGTTGTCATTAACACCAATTCTGATGTGTCTCATCGCAGATCAATCCTATTACATTGTTTGCAGCTCAAAAAACACATTTTAGGGTGCAATTACACTTTAAGGTGCTATGGTAGTCCAATCAAATTTAAGGACGTTTGATTTCAATTAGTAACATAAAACATAAAACATAAAAAGCAGTAACATAAAAAGCAGTCCATAACACTGCCTAGTAAACTCTTTTGAATTGACAGGTTTCAGACTGGTAATGTGAGGTGAAATAAAACTGGAGCTTGTGAGATCAGAATGGCATCACAAGGCAAAATATACAGGGCTATCCACATCACTATTCCAATTATAGCATTAGCTATACAGCTAGCAGCTACCAATCAGGTCAAAGCTCAATCAAACATTGGTTTGACCAAGTCATCAGTAATCCACAACTCATAACTCCAAACCGCTGGCAGAATCCTATTTTCAGAATCCCAACATCACAAGAAAAACATTAAGCAGCACCAGAGCAATATCCGAAATGGCAAAGAGGCCATGAAGAGAGCGGTTTGACGTGAGACGACCAGCTTTCTGGCAGAGTTTAGAGAAGAGGAAAGCATGGGAGGGGGTGTCAAATAGCGGCCTTACCTAGTACGCCGAGTCTGTAGTTGACCGTTATCACAATGACGTTCCCGTAGCTGGCCAGGATACTGCCATCAAACATATTCCCAGTCCCTTCCATGTAGGAACCCCCGTGGATGAAAACCATCACAGGCTTGGGGCTGCCGCTCTCCCTGATGTCTGGGGCGGGAAAATGGAAGAAAGAAGACAAGAAGAGAGGAGAAGGAAAGACTGATTAGGCCACAGATGGAAGCTGACAACCAGAAATGCAAATTTAATACTTTAGGGGATTTGGCCTCTCTTGAATTTTTTGGTAAATAATGTTGGCACATTGGAATTTTAGTTGTGAGATGGTGTTAGTTTGCAGCGTCAAACCATTCATTTTCCCGTGAGATGGAAATTACATATTCTTGCTGACTGAAGGGTAAAATCAAAACAATTCTCCCCCATCCACTCATTAACGTGTTAACAAAATTGAATATTTAATGCAACCCATTTTAATTATCTTCTCAGTCAATAAACTGTCAACAATCAAGCTAGCAATTTAAACTGTCATTCTATTTAAAAGGTAAATGTTGTTTGTATAATTTCATGGAAAGCCTAATAAAAACACCACACCAAGTTTGACATGTTAGACGTCTCACTTATTTTAAACTTTTAATTTAATCTCATGCACAGATTTAACCTGTTTGGAGTCCGGCAGCAAGGAAATGCTGTCTTGATTTTGTAATATATTAACTATTTATATTGAAATGACAACACACAAACTTAATTAATGAAAAAGAAATATTTGTATATTACAAGAAAGTTTGAATCTGGTCAGCCATTTTGTCATCGTTCAAATAATTTGCTCCACCAGAGAACAGGGCCTTGGATTCAAAATATCCTTCTATATTTATGCTTGTATTAGTATTTATATATATATATATATATATACATATATATAGTAGTAATGTACCATATTAGCATGTTTAAGAGATAAGATATGCCTTTGTCAAAAATTTCACACATTGCAGCAGCAAAGTGGACTGCAGCGAATACAGTGACAGTAAAACAATAAAACAGTAAAACAATATAAATAAAATACGTATTAACAGCTAAATCAGTGTGATGCTGTCAGATGGGCTATGTCTCTCAAAACTACATATTTGTGTGTCCATACAATATGTGTGGATCTGCTGTGCTCTGATTTTATTTGTCCTTTTGTCTATTTATGTCGCCAGAGCTCATTACATCACTTGTGTTGTTTTCTGCCCTTTTATTTTCTGCTCCATCTCCCACAGCAGACAGCAAGCAGGTACCTGCATGTCCTACATCTCCTCTGGAACGATTCCAGAAGCCACTGGCAAAAAGGTCACGCAATCAGTGTGTGTATGTGTGTGTGTGTGTGTGTGTGTGTGTGTGTGTGTGTGTTTGTTTGTTTGTTTGTTAAAGCCTACCACATAGTGAAGATAGGTGGGATATCTGTGCCTTCACAAAATGATTTGTTGAGAAGAGATGGTAATATAAGGAGCAAATTAAGCATACTAAAGACGATGGTAAGGACATTGCTAATAACATGAGACTTAAGGGTTAAAAGCCCTGCATCTTTACAGTTTCATAAAGGTTTTGGACGAACATTCACTCCCTTCCAACTGAATATTATGCTTTTGTTGGTTCCACCTTCTTTATTATTTTTTTGTTTACATGCCCTTACTTGATCTGCCTGGGTGTGTAAGGACATTTTTGATTGGTTAAAATCAATGAATAATGTCACATCTGGTGCTAAATCAAATCAGTTTGTTTTACACAATGATTTGTGTGAATAAAGAGGATGTTTAAACTCTAATAGCTTGGGGACATAGCGGACCTTTAATAATAAGAATGTCATGGAACATGCAAAATAATGTTATTGAAGCTGAGGATCCATTTAGTAGCATTTTCAAATAAGCTTGATTTGATGTTGATTTGATGTAAATAAATATGTAATGTAATTAAATTTACATACAGTATTTTATGTAATCTAGTTTATTTTAATTAGCTATTTATTATAAATAATATAATGTTTCTGTTCTGATAGATACATGTTTTTTTAGTTTTTTTTTGTTTGTTAATGTGACATTGAGCTTTTTTATAGAAGTACTTGATTTGGCAAATAAATGTTCACTAATAAACATCTCAATATATATTTCTATGACATGTTTGTGTCTCTAGGATGCCAGTAAAATGCTTTTATTATAGTGCATCCATCTGATTACTGCCTAAACCCTACTCTCTTGCAGGAGTATATATGCCTTGGAAATGTGACCCCAATGGTATAAATAGATCAGGGTGAGCAGACACTCATACTATAAAATGACGAAAACAGCAACAGACAATTGCAATAGTGGATGTTTAACCTTTAGAAGGCTTTCACAGTAACACGTTCTTGAATAACTATCGTCATATTCACAGCCAAATACAAGAAAGTCAATTCAACTAAAGACATATATTGGGGGTTATTAAGTAGATTATTTATTGTGAGTTTTAGTATCTTTTCTGACATTTTTACAATTATAGCATTTTGCTATGAGTACAGTTTATTAAGGACTGCTCTGTAATAGAGGGATAGGAATATTTCTGAAGGATGCAAACAATTATGCCAGGATTGAATCAAACCATCAACCTTTTGGCTGGGAGTCAACCGCTCTAGCTAATATATCTGCTAGCATCTCAGACGCAAACACAAAGGGAATATTGCATGGGGTGTAATTAAGGTGGCAGTTGTCTGAAAACTCCTAACATATTTTCAGGAGCTGAATTCAGCAGAAATTGTATACTGACAGTAAGTTGCAGTATTGGCTGAACAAATATGAAAGCATTAACTTATTAATAATGTATTGCATATTGAGACTGATTACTAAGAACACTGTTGATGTAGTTTTTGTCACAACATGTTTGTGTCAAATGCCAAAATATATATATAAATAATATTTATGAATGTAATGTTAATAAGAAGAAAGGTGAGTAAATTTAGGATTAAAACATTGTTGGATTCACTGCTATTTATATATAAATATATTGTAGTTCTCTTTCACCCACAGCTTGTGTGTTCTATGGGTAGAATAAAATTATATTCTGTACTTTTGCAATGCTATTCTTATACTATACTTATGTAAATCATTCTCAAGTTGTGTGATATCTACATGTAAAGCCATATATCCTATCTGGTATTGTCTGTGTGATGAGGTATGATGAGGGCACATCTTAGCTCTCAGTTAGCATTTCTAGTCCCTTTACAAAGAATTACAAAATGCCAGATTTATAGATTATTAAGACATTGTGAAATCCAAGAGTTTCCCTCAATTTCCATCATTGCCCATATCTTCAGGGCAACAATAGTTCAAAGTTTAAGAACATAAAGAGCCAGAGAAAGAATAGACTCGGGCTGATTGGATGCTGGTGGTCTGACGCCAACAAGTGCTATCCGGTGTATTAGTTTAAGTGTGTTTGCACTCTCTCAAGCATATTTTCTTCCATATTAAGTGGATTAGACATCTGCCCTGCATCCTTTATGGCGATAATACTTAAAGCTTGGTAGGATTTCACTATCTAGATCTGTCTTAGCTTGTGTGTGTCTTTCTAATCGTATTTTTGTGTGTGGGTGCCCGTGTGTTGCTTAATAGTTTGAGACGATTTTCTTATGTGCAACATTTTTATTATGTGCATACGTGCACATATTTGTGTGTGTCATGGCTGCGTGCATCTGTGAGTGTGCACGTGTTTTTGTGCATGCCTGACCTCCCAGGAAAACATCAGGATGATGCAGATCAAAGCAATCCGTCTGGATTCTAGTCTTATTTATGTGTAATTGCTGTTTACTTGGTCACATTATACAGTAGAGGTGCCTTATTAAAGATTTCTGTCATTAAAGTTGCAACTGTAACAGTCTTGAGGGGATACATCGCCATTTTAGGGTTATATCAAGGACACATTAAAAATGCAACTTTTCAAAGGGTTTCTTGTTTATAGCAGCTCACTGAAGGTTCACATTTTCCTGTTATTGCACTTTACATGTTTTCAGCAAAGCTTCTTAACTAGCAAATTATTTATCTTGTAATTCTAAAGGATGTATGTATATATATATATATTTATTTTTATTTTTTTTATTTAATTTATTTATATATTTAAGGTCCCCTAAATTGTTACCAATGTTATATAGAGTCAAAGTCACTTCCGCATTATGGGACGTCAGTTTGGAAAAAATATTTATAGTAGACAACAATGAGAATAACATTACTTTTATATCCCATTTGCTTTGTGACACGGAGTACACATATGATGTTTGACTATTTAAAAGAAAATTCTTCGAGTCAAGAAAGTCTCAGTTTGTTGTGCATTTGATGAAGTTTTAGACTGTGAAAATATGTAATTAGAAAGCTGTAGTACACTGTAGTACACTGAGCAATTACACACGAATCAAAAGACTACTTTAAAGTTTCACAATAAACTGCAACGTTCTTGACTTGAACAATATATATTTTAAATAGTCAAACATCATTTGTGTACTTATGGGTCCTAATTTCAAATGGGATCTAAAAATAATGTAATTCTCGTCGTTGTCTGCCATGCATATGTACTAATATTGAACAACAGAGGTTATTGTACATGGGCAGCCCTCCAGTCCTTAAGTATCCAGAAGCCATTTGTTTTCAATTATTAGGTTCAGTTGGTAATGATTTCAATGGCAAAACATTGATAGATCTCAAAATACGTCTGTCTTCTGAACTACTACTGTAAGTTGTTAGGGTTGTTTTTTCTTGATTAATATACACTAATGTACACTAGTTTAGGCTTGGGCTGCATTAGATCCCTTGACTAGAATTCTGGGCATTTATTTATAGTGTGGGATCAGATTCCTGGCAGGGCATTGCCAATGAAAGCCAAGTAAATTACAGCCTTTGCAATTATACCAATTGCACACGGTATCACATTATGGACGGGTTTGCCTTGTGGGATGTCAAGAGAGTTGAATTGAGTGGTGATTTTAATATGTTGTACCCATATATTCTTAATTCTTCTATGACTCTTTTGACCCTATGGGCCCTATTTAAATGGTCTAAGCGCAAGGCACAAATTGGATTGAGGGCGCGTCCACATCCACGTTTGCTATTTTAACGGCAGACATGCGGACAATGTGCAGGGTGCTTGGTTCAAAAGGGTTGGACTTAAACTCTTCATTCATGGGTGTGTTTTGGGCGTAACATACGATAAACCAATCAATAGTTTCATCTCCTATTCCCTTTAAAAATCTAGGTGCGCTTGCATCAAACGGGGATTGATATTTTACCGGCGGGTTTGTGACAGCACTGGAGCAGACCATCTAGGGAATAGCAAGATTCCTAAAATATGTTTATGTAGAGTACACACTACATAAAGCTAGCAAAGACACTTGCTTTGCGCCAGTTGTAAGATAGGGCCCTATATGTCACATGATGTTACTGGTTTGACGCTACAAACTTGGGGGAGTTTAAAGAGTTTAGCACAAATGAAAGAGAGCCAATTAAGAACAGTGGACATTTTTCAACATTATCAGAATGTTTGTAACAAATAAATATAAAAATAAATAAAAAAAAACATGCATATGTGTTAAAACCAGTTACAGAGTTAATAGTCATTTGATCTCTTGGTGGGATGCAACATAGAAAAGTAAACAAAAACGTAAATAAAATAGCAAATTCAAGCAGAAAACCTGAGTTAGATTATTAATATGCCAAAGAATGGCACTAAACATGTAAACATACTCTTTAGACATCAAGCTGATAAGGACAAAACACATCCAGCCCAAAAAAGAGTGTTTACGAGTAAAGAGCAAAAACAAAATCTCCATCACTTTGAAAAAAACGACAAGAAATGGAAGAAAATCAAAGAAGAAAAAAATTGCAGAATGTAGGGGAGACTCTGTTTCCCTTGTCATGCAATTCAGGTGGGTGTCGGTAAAAAAAATACCTTCATCGTCCGTGCGGTCATTATCACCTAAATCATCAGTGTGTTTCTTTGTAAGGGGACCTATAAGGACCAAGAAGGAGAAAATGGAGGAAAACAAGATAACAAAGAACATACACAGCCTTCAAAAGATGCTCTCAGAAGATAAGAAAATGCCTCAGTGTTAATGTTTACAAAAACTCAGGAGATCGGGTACACATTAACACTGTCCATGTAACATGTTTAGAGTATCACAGTATGTCATTAATTTAAGAGTAGTGGAGCAAGAAAAGACAAAAAAAGCTGAAAAATGTGTCTGTTGAAAATGAAGAATTTGCAGAGGATAAACCTCTTGGGATCAAAAGGTGTGCAGATAAATCCTTGACTCAGTGCATGTGGGAGCATCAATTAGAGCTCCCATTCTATACTGTCTGAAAATGGTAAATGTGACGTCAAATAGTTGCGTCAGGCAGCACAAATGATGGCAACTGTAAAGAGAGACATTTTTTATCAATGCAGTGGTAATTACAGTCAACACCACAGCAGCATATTCAGCAGAAGCCTTTGACGCCTCCCCCTTGTACATTTTGACACAGCATTGTGTTTGAAACGTGTTTGGCGCGTTCACACATGCACACAATACATATATTAATTGCACATGTGGCGGTGTGAATCAAAATGCAGAGCAAAGTAGCTGCCTTGTGTTACTTCATCACATCATTAGTATTGTTTTATTAATTTAATTTCCAAAGTTTTGTTTCATTTAGAATTTCACCGACCCCAGGTATAATATAGGGAACAGGGGGTTATGTTTAGTTACCGCTGAAAGACATTGTTTAAATGTCAAAATTTGTATTAAATATCAAGGCGTTAGCAACATTATTTCAACATTAATGTCTCTGAACTATGTAAAACCCACTGCAAATTAATTACAGGGAGGGTAACACATATGTCCATGATAAGGGAAAATACTTTTCTTTGCCAGAGGGAGTTGTCAGACACTTCTACTGTAGATGCATTCCTAAGATAAACCAGCATGTTTATTATGCTATACATTTACTGTAGTTATACTCTATAGGCTAGTTTAAACACAGAAACCCACACAATACATTCAATGCTAAAATAAACACATTAACACAAATATACAGTACACACACACACACACACACACGCTCTAAAGGGCACATGCATGTACAGGGAACATCACATGCAGAAATAGTTGGGTTATGCACGGCGGTTAAACTCCCAGTGTCTTATATATTTTTTATAATCACCAAATATCACATAACTGCATACAATAGACTGCATTTAATACGTAAAACTAAATAAGTTCTTCAAACAAATAAATAACTTAAATAAATAAATTTCCACCGGGGTGACCGACCCCAATCACCAAGTTACTGTATGTGAGATTATCTCAAAGCCACTATCAGTATAAAACGTGCTGAACATTATGTGTTCAGTATGATCTGAAGGGTTCCTAGTGACCACTTTGTTCATTCTAGTTTAAGCTATGGTTAATGCGGGTTTAGTTCTCATTATGTGTGACCTACCTAGCCACTATCCTAACTGGCCAGAAGTGAGTTAGCCGTCGCCCATGGGCGGGATGGTCGGACAGCTGACCCACATGACTCTGTGCTGACCATAACGACTTTGATAACATCCATCCAACATTGTGTCATTATGGGAGAAATCAGAAAACAGCAGGATTTCACCTTTTACAAATGTAAAACGGATACAGTATGTTGTCTGGCTGTCCCGAAAGTTTGCATCCGAATTCATTTAGTTTTTCGGCATGGCTTGAAGAAATCACATATAGCTAAGAGCTGTAGGCTACATCCAGTCTGTCTAGGTACTAGGTAGGATATAGCTGTCTATGTTGTCTACATAACAACATTTTCACAACAAATATACATTTAAAAACATTTGATGGAGAGTGATTCTTGTTAATCTGACACATTACGGTGCATAGCAACATACTGGCCTTCTGATTAGTCAGATTGCCTGTCAATCAAATTCTGGCGGTCTATTGTGCTCACTATCAGTGGCTTTGAATAAATGTGTCTGCTAAACAACTAAACATCTTGAACACTCGGGTAATGTCACCAACTCAGTAAACAGTACAAATAACATAATTATCCAGGTTTCACCTAGTTGCAGAGGTGGGTATAGTAGCGTGCTACACTTACTCCGTTACATTTACTTGAGTGACTTAAAAAAAAAAATGTCTACTTCTTAGAATAGTTTGAATGCAACAATCTTTTTACTTTTACTCAAGTATATTTATGAATATTCTCTTTTACTTTTACTCCGCTACATTCGGCTATACTCCAGTCGTTACTCGCTACATCAATCCGACCATTTCAAAGATACTTAATGTAAACAATGCAAACAATCTCGCAACTGTTCTTTCGGTACTCAAAGTAGATGACTGGCGACACCGAAAACTACGACAGTGAACACTACTAGTTACTAGTTACTAGTAACTATTAACTAGTTACTCGGGAATAGTAATATGTTACTATTTACTTATTACTCCTTAGTTATTGGTCCAATAAATAGGATTCAATTTTAAAATGAGCTGTCTACACAGGTTGTAATTTTTCCGAAGGGGCGAGAAAGGGTAGTGATTGTAAATGTAATTTAGTAATGTAACTCGAAACGTAACATTACTTCTAATACCCAGTAATAAGTAAAGTAATATTATAACTTTTTGAAGGAGTAATAAGTAAATGGTAACTTATTACTATTCCTGAGTAACTTTCGCTGCTTAAAGGTAAAACAGTACTTTTACTTGAGTACATGGTAAATTGACTGCATGTGCAGCTGTTGACTCAAGTGTAATCTTAACAGTATCTCACAATACATTACTGTGTATATGAAATGAGACCGAGAGAGAGACCGAGAGAGAGAGAGAGAGAGAGAGAGAGAGAGAGAGAGAGTTAGGGAGGGAGGGAGAGAGTGAGGGAGAGAGAGAGAGAGGGAGAGAGAGAGAGAGAGAGGGAGTTAGGGAGAGAGGGAGAGAGGGAGAGAGGGAGGGAGAGAGAGCGAGTAAGGGGGGTCCTCAGACCAAGAGATGAGGGCTTTGTGTACAGTACATGGGCTCCCATTACTGTGGCATGTTGTCGGCACACAGGGTTAGTTGGAATCACCTCTGGGGTGACAGGTAGATGACAGAGGGAGCGCACGCACGCAACACCTGACAGCACTCAGGTGTCGATCCTAAAGGGCCAGCTGACAGGGGTGCTCGGCTCCCCACCCCCCTGCCCCAACCTGCCTTGGCTGTGTGTGTGTGTGGTGGTGTTGGGGGGGGGGGGGGGTTTGTCTCACTTTGACACTGAGGGGGTCACACCTGTCTGACTTGGTGCTCGCTCGCTCTCTCTCTCTCTCTCTCTCCAAGTCCTGTTTTTCTATCTGTTTAGTCCAAAACAAATGAAAATATAGACCCCCCCACACACACGTTTTGTTAGTTCTCTCTCTCTCTCTCTCTCCCCCCACCCCTCTCTCTCTCTGTCTCTCTAAAATCAAGGTGGTCAGCGATTGCAAAGGTTTTTTTCGTAAAATTCAGTGAATATAGCTACACACGATGTGCGTGTGTAAATATGGGAACACAAACTAAGAATCTATTTGGGGAGGCGGAGCTAATGAGGGAGCAGCCTATGACAGTGAAGTGAGGGATGCTATCATTTACAGAGCTCAAATATCAACAATCTTTATCTAGAATCACTGATACCACCTTTAATGTAATGCATTCTAATATTGATATGAGACAAATAAACCTATTCCATTCAAAGCCTTTACAACAATATACTGTACATTGATATGATCCAAGTTTACACATTAACGTACATAGAAATGTTTAAAATTGGGTTTTATATGGCAATTTATACCCACTGAAGAGGGGATGGTGGTAGATAATAAGATAATAGTGGAAGCCACAGAGCAGTATTTTCTGAACAACATTGAAAAAGAGAACACCATTATTCCCCTCCATCTAGATGTCACTAGTCATAGCCCAGCCTTCTTCTTTCTAGAACTGGGAACCCTAACACACCTGACAGGGCGTCACAATCAAACAGGCAGGGAGCTATCACCACACATGCAGCACACCGTGTTCACGCGGCAGTTAACGGCCACCTGACAAGCTTCACAAATGCAAACAGACACCAAAGATAGTACAATGCTAGCAAGTTAAACAACGCACTGCAATGCATTTATATGGAAGCAAAAATTGAACAGTTCCAGTCTCTTAAGTGGGTTTGTCACCACTCAACAAAAACATTTTGTTGAGGAGGCTGAGCCTACAGTACGTAGCGCCCAGACAGCTAAAATATACTGTGGCCTTAAAGTAAATTTCACCCAAAACAGATCACTCCAGGAATTCAGTTTTGGCATCACATTGATCTTGTACTCAAGATTGGTACTTGGGAATTGATGTAATATCCTTTAAATACCCATTAAGCCCCCCACAGATAAATGATGGGCAATGTTTTGGTGAAATCCGTGGACGTCCTCATTGATTTGCATGGAGAGCTGGGTCGTTTAAGTCTGCATAATGGAGGATAAGTCCCCTTCCCCATTCCAAAAGTCAAATGCGGAAGTGGCCTTTGTCGCTTCGCTCTGTTCTCTCTGTCGTCACCATTCTCCAAGCCCAGGGCTCTCCTACCAACTAATTATTGCATGGAGAGCCTGGGCATCGATTGCAGATTGAGTACAGAAACTGTCCATACATACATATTGCTTTTTACATGCATCAGTCAAGAGCTGCCGCGCCGGGACAGAAACAGACCCGCTTAATCAATCACCAGTGTGGAACGGAATAAGGGAGGATCTAACAGTGGGCCGGCTCAATGAGCCAAGCAGGTAATCTACTAGTGACCTTGACGGAAATCCCCACTGACTATGAACACAGATTTAGCTCTGCATGGTGAAAAAGCATGGCTAATGCCCCTTGAAGAAAGGAGAAGAAACACATATTACTTTCTTTGATATTATTCGAGAAATGGAAAAGAAAAATTTTTTTTTTTTGTAAACGGAAATATGTTCTAAGAGTGATTATGCATTTCAGAAAGCAGCTGTGGTTGAGGGAGGTGGTACAGTATTAGGCCATAGTCAGGCTTTTTGACCGTGGCATATGAAGTGTGATTACCAATATTTACAAATAGGATTGTAACGCCGTGCTGGTGAAGCGAGTGAAAATGAACGAAAGAAAAACAACACAGATCTGCCGAACGAGCAGCGAGCCACACGGCTCAGCCTTTAATAATAATAACTTAAACTTAAATAAACTCAACAGTGTAAAATAAACTTAAACAAAACAGGCGTGCACAGTCACGTAATTGACCTCGCTA
>JAODTR010085720.1:0-14395 GCA_025399935.1 Amblyopsis rosae | reverse complement strand
TAGCATAAACAAAATATTTGCGGTGATTAGCTCAATCCCGCGGTAGGATCACGCGACCGCGGTATTGCGGTAATGCGTAAACCGTCACAGCCAGTATAGGCTAGGGTTTAGGCTCCACTTCCAGCTCATTCTAACCCTAACTGTGATTGTGCTCACTTTATGTAGCTTGGGACTAAAGTGTCGGTTAAATGACCCAATTGTCATGAACATCTCATAACGTAAGTTACATATCAAAAGAGATTCAAAGAGAAAATCACAGCAGGAAGAAGCTGTTATGTTGGGGGGGATGTTTCCTTTTAAACAATGCACACAACCCTTCATTGCTGCAACGGTGTAAAAGACTTGCGGTCTACACATTATGTGTCATCTGTGATCTGTGATCGTGCATGTAAAATAGACATTTTCACAGTCCTCTGGTAAAGTCAGACAGTCATGAGGTGAAGTTATAAAGACAACTACAAGGTGTTTATGAATGAATGGAACAATAGTAGGCTAAGCACAGCTGTGCAGTTAGCTAATGGATTAGTTGGATTTACAGTACAGGAAGTGTTCTGATTAGCAGGCATTGGCAATGTGTAACTATATTGTGATGCCCGATAATCAGAACTACATCAAAGAATCTTTTTAGGTGCAAACCATGGCGAACGTGAACGCTTTAAACATGAATATCGATTAGTGTAAACATTCCAAAAATATTAGAATTAAACCGTGACCCTTCGTCCAGCTTCAATGTGTGTTCGCCGAGAACTACCTCCCCAAACCGTTTGCTTTTGTTCGCGGCGAACACAGTGCGAATGCAAAACTGTTTAAATATGTTAGCAAACGTTCAAAAACGTTCGCCAATTCTGAACGCACTTTGGTTCTCAACAAAGCAAATGAACGGTGTCCTTCCCTAAGGAATGTCTATATGCTTCAGGAAGCTAAAGTTAGCGCCTGGCATGCGAACGCAGCCTGCTCCAAACCGTGACCCACTCAACCACATCTTGTGTCTTTTATTGCTTATGTCTGTTTCATTTATTTTAGGAGGTGGCATATGTCTGCAAGGTTTGTTAACCAGTGAAAGTTTATCCTTATGGTGTGTTTATATTGCTATTTCTGAGGCAGAAAAAAGGAACAATAAAAAAGTCTCAAGACAAAACAGGTTGCATCAGAGACCCTAGAGTGCATGGGCCTGATAAGTTGCATGTGAATCATTAAGTCTTGTCTAGTCACCCCGTCATAAATGGTCTGGCAGATTTTCCACTTGAATTGTTTTCATACATTTTGTGACTTGGTTTTTTTGAGTTGTTAAATTAAACAACATTAAGTAATATGGTATGGTAATCAATATAAAACAAATGAAAAACTAAACGGATTAAGTGCATACATTGAAAAAAGCAACAGCTACAGTTCAAAACAGCAGTGATAAAAATAGCACTAGAAAAAACACACTAGCAAATATTCTGAAGTGTGGAATGGAGAAAGATAGCAAGTATATTTTTGTAAAGCAGTGGCAGAAGAAATAAGGAAGGAAAAGGGCATTATGAACCGTAGGACATTCAAGCAGTAACCTGTCGAGCCCTTGGGTTCTCTCTTTTTTTTTTTCTAGACAGGAAACCGCATGTCTGAAATGCTCAGTGTGGCCCCAGCCAGGTTGTTTTCGTTTTCGCAGAGCGAGAGGCAATCTCTCACAACAACCCTGTTGCTCTGCCTCCCTGTCTCCCTCTGACATCCCGCTTAGAGCTGTGTAAATCGTTGCCGTCGGGTGAAAACCTCATATGTCCAAATGACCAATAGCCAGAGTGTTTATAAGGTCTTTCCGGAATCCGCAAAGACCTTAGGTTTCTCAAAACCAAGTCACACAAGATCTAGGAAACTCTAAATAATATGAAGTGTCACTTTTTACAGTAGGATAGATACAGCATATACTGTAGAGAAACTATAGTATACTGTCATTTTCTATAGATCAACTTAATCCATTCTTTTCTAAACAATTTCTTGCATACAATTGAATGATGTGTTTCTAATGTTAGCGGTGGTTGTTGTTGTAAACATACTTGACAACAACTTGTGCCCTTTTGTGCTTTTAATGCATTTCAATGCATTTTTGGTTTCTCACCTGACATTTGTTCCTGTACCCTAACTATGTCGAGGTTTAAATAACGAAATGCTAAGACAGTGAGCATATTTCCAGGGAAGAAAACACATTTCCATGACGTAATTTCTCCTGCAACAGATGCTTTCAATTTGGGTCTCTGTGGAGCGCCAGTTCTCGGACATATACCTTGTTGTGTATACCCGGGTGCTGTTGTCAAAATACATCTTGATTCCAGAGACAATATCGTAAATGGAGTCTACAAGCCTAGAAGCCGCAAAAAAAAAAGTGAAGGGCTGTTTGTAATCATGCATGTGGAGAGCGAATTACGGCGTAAATGTGTTAGTGTTTATGCGTGACACCTTACATGACATGTCTACAGGAAGTGCGTTACAATATGAGGTCGGGTCGTGATGATGACACGCCTGTGTTATGTTGCACAGATGTTATGGCGGGTAAATTAGGAGACGCAAAATGACTGGTAGTGACGCATGCTAAAACACATCCATCGAGAGAGAGTAATTGTCAAGGCATCCCTGGCATAGCCACACAGGATTTTTTTATGGTTTGGGCATGTAGAAACATTAGAGGGTGTCCATACATTTCTAACACCACTGGTGGCACTAAATATGCACCTAATGACTCATTCATTTGATTTATAACAGACGGCAGTACTAATACTACTCTCCCCTGAGATAGCAGTGTATAATTTTACCTCTGTGAAGTTAGCACCCCATACGATGAAAATGTGAATAACAGTGTTTAAATTTGTTGGTGCATCATCTTTACATGTTTGTGCATGTTTTGTTATTATTGGAGGTTTTATAGAAGCTCTAATGTGATTGGATGGTCCTCAACGCTGTGTTCGTTCATTTTATCATCCATTTTCACTCAGGAGATGGCAACGTTAATCGTGGAAACCAAAGCAAATGTGTTAGTTTTTGTAAATAAATTCACAATCAAACTGTAAATAAAATAAAAAGATTATGGAGCTTGGACCCGACCAACCTGATTTACTTATTTCCACCGAAGACAAGTGATTGAGGATGAGGTTACACACGGAGCTGGCTAGCACTTTTGTTCAACTGAGTCCATCATCTGTGTTACGCTCAAAGGTGTGTCATAGGTGCGTTGCAACAACTGATGGTGTCTAGTGGGGGAAATGAATTACCCCCCGCCGTCCTAAAGGGGGTGCCAACTTCACAACAGAGATTGTGGGTTAACTTAACACATGATCATCACTTACAGGGTGTGAAGTGCACCTCCTCGTTGCACTCGTCCTCCGAGCAGGAACAGATGAAGAACTGAGAGCCCATTCCGGTCCTTTCCGTCATCTGACACTTGCTGTTGTTGTAATCGTCCAGCATCAGGCCGTGCAGCTTGTGGGCCGGGTTGTGGCAGATTGTATCCATGGTGACATTGTCATCCTTTTTCCTCCTGAACGCAGCGGAGCACAGAATTACAGGTTACTTATTTGTGTTTTTGGTCATTATTTCTCAGTCCCCCTTTTCGTGATCTGTTGTGTAATAAAGCGATTATAGCTGTGGAAATAATACAATTTAAAAGTTGCACTGTGTGGTATGCCGTGAGGAACCAAACTGGGAAACTGGTCTCATTAGAGGAACAACAGTGTCAGCAACATGGAAATCATTTCAATAGAGGTTGCACTTACAAACAGGGTGATTTTGCAATACTGACACACACACATAAGGTAAGAGGTAAGAAGCGGTAAGAACAACACTGCTGCTAATGATATGCATCATTAAAATGGGGTCCGGAAATGAGCTCTCCTGCAGGGCACTGTTGACATGGATGTGTTGACATGAAAGATAAATTCAAACACAAAGAGGTGTGGACATCCAGATACAGTACCATTAGCTTTCTACTATTATAAGCGCAAATCAGTTAAAGCCATATTGATAATTTAATGAGAAAAGGTAACTGCCTTAAGAATTTAACACCTGCATAAATCATCATTTCAACTAGAATTTGAATATAATAATAATAATAATAATAATAATAATAATAATAATAATAATGAAGCATAAGTAAGGTGTCTCTACAAAGTCAAGCGAATACAAAATTGCTTGTAAATGATACTGTAGCCTACAATGTTTGATGGGCAAGTGCCCATTGTGGGTCTATAAATGGTCTATTCTGTTATTAGTGCTATGATGTCTATTACTGTAAAAAATTATTTGCAGGTGGGTATCTCTGAAACGTTTGCATGCCATGCTATTTCACTGTACAATGTGCAGTATTGCTTACATTTATTAAATGTCAGTTATGAGGTATGACATCACTTTGTAAGAGGTATTTTGCATCCCTAATAGTATCAAGATACAATTGTATTAATCCTCAAAGGTAAAATCAGGTAAAGGTAAAATCAGCGAAAGTTAACTGAATTAGTGCAAACAACAACATGATACATAATGTATATTAAGGTACATTTAATTCAAGAGGAGAGATTGTCATATGCAATACCTTATTTTTATTGTACCCTATATATTTAAAAACACAGCTAACATGCACACATTTTATGACTACATATTTTGCATCCCTCCTATTACCACATACGTTTTACTTGAAGAGAAAATAATGTTTCCATACAAATGTACCATATTACATTGTATACTCAAGATCACAACTTGCACATCTCCATTATAAATGGCTAATGTGCAACCCAACGCTACAAAGTATAGCTTCCAATAACCCATGTGTGGTAAGGACACGTGACTCACCATATACTAACACAGACATCGTCCAGATGGGGGCAGATTGAGGTGATCTCACAGTGAGCCTCACAGCTCCCCTTGCCAGTGCAGCTGGTTGCTCTCACGTCGCAGAACTTGCAAAGCTTCCTCAGCCTCATCATGCTCAGGTTAGCCTCTGGATGCAGGAGAGGGTCAGACCACAGATATGTGAATAATAACAAACATGAAGCATTGCAATGCATTTCATTGGAAGAAAAAAATGGAACGCTTCCGGGGGCGTGTCACTAACGGCATGTTGCTATGGAGGCTGACTGTAGGCAGCGCCCAGACAGCTAGATCTACCACGCATGGCCTGAAACAAAGTCAATTTACCCCAAATCTGTTTGCTGCAGAAATACCGTTGTGATCTGAGATTGATCGTAGCAGAGCCATGGAAAGAGAGAGTTACGCCAACGGAAGTTTGACATTTTCATTGGTCACATGGGGAGGCAAAACCTATGGCAAAAAGGTTCCAGGAAGTGCTTGGTGGGCAATTTGAATATATATATTTATATAAACATATATAACTTCAGTTTTTGGTAATTCATAGTCAATAAATGCAGATTTACATAAAAAAATAAAATTCTAGGGTACTTTAAGTATTTGCGGCTAACTTCCGAGAACTCTTTTGAGGCTCCACGATCCGCCATTGCTGTGAAAAAAACGGTCCATTGGAGTGAACGATGATGACATGACTCTCTCTTTACATGGCTCTGGATCGTAGGTGCTTGGCAATTAATGTAATATAATCAAAACACGCCCCCCGGAGATAAATAACAGGCAATATAATGTTGAAATACGTGGACCTCCCCATTGACCCTCTGTTATTCCAGTCTCTCTGGCGAGACACACACTCACACGTGAGCTGGACCTACACGTGAGGCCTGTAATTGTGTTCAAACAATCAGTGAGAGAAGAGACTGGGAGGAACGCAATCAAAATACTCTCCAGGGATTTCAAGTCAATGGGAATATGAAGAAGGCTGGTGTCTTCTATGTGTGATCAAAGGATGGCTTTTCAAATGGAAAACAGAGCACTTCAAAGCATTACTGAACACGCTTATGTAGTGAGTGAAAGATCGGATTTTGTCAGTCCAGTCAATTATTTGCTATGTACATAAGGCTTTCACCTCTCAGCTTTGACCTGGCTACTAGTGACAGGGTGTTAGTGGTAGGCAGAGATAACAGTCTAATAGTATCCTTGTAGGATAGCCTGTTCTTAGGACTCCTAGCAAAAAGATTGTGGGTTTGCTCACCAACGTGCATCTTCTGCCAGGAGCCTATGGGCCGTTTCATGGTATACGCAAGCTACGCATAGAGCTAGGGAAGGAGGGTCTGACACATGCTTAGCAAAATGTGTTGTCCTCATTTTTGTAACACATCGCAAGCGCGCCTGCCATTTCATCTGAAAAGGTTCAGCACACCAGCTGTTCTCATATGTGTTGAAAATACGCGCGTAGGGGTAGCCCTTGTGAGTGCATTCAGCTACGCTTAGCTTGCGCCAGCCCTTAAGACCCAGGCATACTTTCCACGGAATTATGCAGGGGCCTATAGGTATACTAACAAACATGTGACCTCACGCAACGCGGACAAGCACTCAGGCTATTCCAAGCATGCTTTACACGGGCGTGTCTATCTGTATACAAAAAAATTTTAATTACTTTGGAATTAGCGACATCGATGAATACAATTTTTACGTGCGTATATTGTTTCCTGTGAACATCATTGATGTAACTAAGATATTCGCTGGAAATATATATATTATATATTTTTTTATGAGCTCAGTAGGACATCCTATTGTCATTTGTAGTGGGCTTCATAAATGGGCCTTGCAATTTGTCGCACATGCGGTCAACGATATTTACGTCACAAGCACAGTACGCGGACCTCTGCGTCCTTCAGACGAGGAAAGTATGCCAGGCCCTTAATAACCCCTACCTGCTCTCTTCACTATTAAAGTCGCTTTGGATTAAAAAATGGCTGCTAAATTACCTGACTGTATGTGTTGCGTTCATAACATGAGGTACATTGTCCAATGGGTGCTGTGACTTGTGTGAAAAAATTATAATGCTAATTATGCTCAAGTAGAAAAACATTAAAAAGCAAAATATTTTAAAAGTCTGAGCTGTGCGAAATACAAGCACATCCCCACAGGTCTTGTTGAGGCTTGACTTTGCCGGCAGACAAACCTACATCAATGAGACAGCCAGGACTGTGTGATGATGAATGCCTGTGGGTTTGATAATCATCTATGGAGACAAGTGCCAGACAGCCAGTGAAAACAAACAAAGGGAACACGAGTACATCGAGATGGAGAAGTCTCTAATTTGTTGTCTCACTGTCTACTGAGGTGCTTTGACAATTTTTTTTTAGAAGTCACGCTTAGCTGATCTCAACCAGCTGACAGACCAGCTGATCCCTGCTTTACGCGCATTGGCCAAATAGTTCAGGGCGCCTTTATTATGTTGCACCCACCGCCATCCCCTGCGTGCCACCTTTTTGTTCTACTGTATATCTGTGTTAATCTATCAACGTCTGTTGTCATGCTTGCTCTGTTGTGTACCCTGTGGGGGGTCTACTGCTGCTCTCCCTGTCTTGGGCTTTGCCTGGAAGGACAGGGCACTCTCAGAACAGAGACATACCTCCAAATATAATTAACTGTAATAAAGTATAATAATAATAATAATAATAATAATAATAATAATAATACTTTAGATTAATTACAAATATTTTGACTATAGTAACCGAAATTATTGTAATTATTTTACCGTTCAGGAAAGTGTGATTAATTCTATATTTGCAAAATTGTAGGTACGTTATGGTATACAGCTTGTAAATATATATAATTAACAACATAGGTCCACTTTATGAAAAATATGTTGACAGGTACAATCAATTTAAACATCAATACAATATCACTATTAAACTAGCTAGAAATAAGGGTATAGGTCAAGTAAAAATAATTATGAGTCTACTGTACTATATATACTGTATTTTTGAGAAGTCAAGTAAATTGAGGCCCAAACCTTGGTTTATACATCCTTTCTGACACCTGGGAAATATGAATTTGAGTTATAGCCACATGCCTATTAGGATTATTATATTTATAAGGGCAATTAAAGGAATACTGTGTGCATGTACATAAACATAGTTTTTGCACTCAGTAACAAGAAGCCTGAAAGCCTTCTGTTTGGCCCAGGCAGGAGAGAATGCCTTATTTCATTCCTTGCCTTTATACTCCTTCCTGTTTTAAAATCCCCTTGTTTCCTTTCTTCACTCAACATCTCCCCCTTTCTCCATCACCATCTCTGTGGTTTTAATCTCCTCTCCTCTGCCTTCATCTCCAGCAGCGCCACAATGCCTTAATGTCCATCCATCCATCCATCCTCTCCCGCGTATCCGGAGTCGGGTCGCGGGGGCAGCAGCTTCAGCAAGGGACCCCAAACTTCCCTTTCCCGAGCCACATCATCAAGCTCTGACTGGGGGATCCCGAGACGTTCCCAGGCCAGTTTGGTGTGTATTTGAAAAGTGTTGTTTGGGATTATTATGAAGTAGGAGAGGTCAGTGTTATTGGCTCTATCTACAGTAGAAGTGTAGGTTATCATATATATTAATATTCAAATAGTCACATATCTCACAGTTGTTCCAAACATAAACAGTGAGACATTTAAGGTTCAGGGGGAATTATAACACAATCTAGAAGTTTCCCTTTAAAGTGCATTGCTCTGGGAATTAACAGTTTTTCAGAATTTGTAATGTGCCCAAAAAGCAGAAACTGTACTAAATAAAAGAGAAAGACAGACTGTGCGAGAGAGGAAAGTGAAGACAGAGTTTAATGAAGTGTAAATGAGTCTAACAACACACATGCATTTGAACAGAAAACAGCTGTAACATGAACTGCTATAACCTACGCTAACCTATGCCATTTGTAACCAAAATGATGAAACCAAACTGTGAAAGTACTGTAGGTTAAATTCCAACAGCTGTAGTTGTAGCGTGGTCAATATGAGTAGTAGGCTGAAACCGGTTTAAAATATAAAAGAATGAAAAGCATGAACCCACCTAAATGCGACAAGTGTCATGCGTTTATCACATCCACAGGAAAGCATGCAAATATGTGTTTTGCTTAGATAAAATATGGGGTTACAGTGTGTGGTTAGGGGCATGGGTGATAGCATAGGGACTGCTATTTAGCTATAGGCTAATGTCAGGGAACTGATTAAATCACACATAAATGTAATGGCCATACAATGTAATGTGTTGCAGCTGACTGTAAGATAAGATGTATTTTTTCTTTTGTTTATGTATTCCGTAGAGCTCCACAGAAAACAGTTTAACATTGTTGCAAACTTCTCACCTCTTTGACCTTTCAAAGGCAAAGCACAACCAATAACTTTACAGCATGAGTTTAATGCAATATTAGAAAAGGACAGACAGAAACTGGAAACAAAAAAAAAAGTGAAACAGCCATAAATAAATGAAAAATAGAATAACATTTGCTATTTATTCTCATGCTATCTACCAAATGCACTGCTTGCAACGATCGCTTATAATGAGTTCTCACTGACTTGAGGAAAATGTGCTATGTGCGTGTGCTCTGGGCCTCCCTGGGACAAAACAAGGTTGGTATCTTTCATTCTGCAAGGCAGGAGTGTGGAGTGAAGCTTTGGGAAGGAAGCGCAATTTGCAGGTATGAGAAAAGCAGCAAATCTAGTGTACTAGTCCAGAGGCTGTTACCGCAGGCCCCTCATTCGGCTATAGAGCAAGGATATTGCAAACGGATATTAGTTTCTGGCCATGTCTGAGTGGATAGTGCTACATTTCTCCAAAACAAAAACACATTAAAAATATTATACTTCGACTCCAGACTATAAACTATTCAAGAGTGCAATTTAAGATATGGCCAGAGGGTGTGGGCTTTGAAGTAAATCAGCAGCGAGGGCCTATAGTCTATACGGCGGTACGCTAGCAAGGTGGTTGTGGAGTAATTATATCATTAGAGCAACTGCTCTCAAAGAGCATGTCATTTAAAGCCACGGAGGCTAGCATTGGAAGGGATGAATTGTAGTAATTGTCACCCAGGGCTATACGCATAATTGCATGGAGGGGGAGAGGATTAAGAGCAGTCAAAGCCACTTGGTGCCTTGCGGACTGGCTCTGAGACAGACCCTCTTCTAACAGTATCTTCCTTATAGCAATGATAGAAGGACACGTTGGCCTTGCGGCTAAACAAACATTTTGTTATTATTCTTCTTCTCATGACAGTGGCGGGTTCTGCGGCTACAAGAGGTGATGAACGTGCCAGCAGCAGGAAGTAGGCCTAATCTTATCAAAAACAATACACGCATCATTAACGGTGGCAAACTGCAGTGCTGTGCAGTAAGTAACATGCACAGTCTAAATCTTACACACCGACAGCTAGTGGACGCTCTGACGACGAACGCTTGAGCGGAGCCCATTTGGGTTTTAACGTGTCTTGTTCGCTCTCTACGTTGGGAAACGGGGTTCGCGTCCCGGGTGGAACGGACTTCGTCACACGTCTTACAAATTATGTTAACAATGTAGACCTACAGTGCAACAATACAGTAGCCTAACTACAGCCTATGTGTATTCTTTGTCGTGCATAGTAAATTATGGAAAATGTGCAGTTTGTAGCCTTCCTCTGCCATGCACTTTTAGGCTACTGTGCAACACACAGATCTGCACTAAAAGTAGGCTAAATCCTTTTTTGTTAAATCGCGTAAAATCACGGCGAAATCCAAACAATTCGGTGTTTATAGGTGACTTCAGACAGAGCTTCTTATAGTAATAGCTACCGGTATTTCACTCACCCGTCAAGTCCAACAGAACACTGCTAAAGAGTATCGTTCCACACCAAAAATTGAAAAAACGAAGTAGCTCCATTTAAAAGCCCACTATACAAGTCTCTCTTTCTCATTAATTTAATAAGGAGTTCTTGACAATAACAAATATCCAAACTCCTCTCGCGTCAGAACCTATAGCATGTATTGGGTCTGCCTGTTGCTCACATGCGACTCTCGCTCCATGTGTACTGTATATAAACTAAATAAATAGAATAGGCACAACTTGAGTCTACATGACTCACTCTGCGCTACTCATGAAACAGGAAATCTCCAGAAGGGGTTGGACAGTTTTTTTCTTCAGTGGCTCAGAGCGTCTTGCACCCTGTTATTAAGCAGACACAAACGCCACAGCGAGACATGAACTGGCATGCCCTAAAATAAGTCGACGAGAACCACAACTTATGGGATGTAAAGTAAAGCATGTGTACATCACTTCTCTGCAGTATGCTAAAACCGTTTGATGCGTTGTCGTGCGTAAAACATGCGTACTGGGGTAATCAGATGACAACTGTCACTGTTTGACTGTCAAACGCATAACCAACTTTCTTTTTGTTGTTTAAACAACTTTAGGCATATGCATAGATTAATGCTTATGTTTTCTATTAGTAGACATGTCTTGACTTTACGGTTTATAAATCACACACAAAACGTGAAAAAACGACTTATCTCGAGTGGTGTGTATTAGCCTACAAGTTAGTGCCACTGTATTACCCATATTCTTCTATTACTGGGCTTTTCTGACACGTTTATGCTTTGCGTGCTCGGTCTATGATGTCAGTTTTTAGACCAACGCTCCGACCCTCTAGCATACAGCTCACACACTCGTCTAAAGGCGTTCCCTGCCTCTTACACAACCGGTATCTTACACAACACACTGATGTGTAGCAATGTGCAATAACATCAATATAAAATATAAATGTTTTTTTCCCTTCTTCCCCCCCCTCCCCTCTTTGGTGTTTTTATTTTATTTTTATAAGTTTACCACGTATGTCTGTCCGTGTTACGCTTATAGGCGCGTGTTTAATTAAGGGTGTATGTACTGTCTGCAGTAGGCCTATTACGCCGATTTATTCGGGGGTTGTTGTAGTAGGCTGTGTGCTATGACTTTTGTGCTGTAAGGTGCGCGCCAAAGCACAATTTGGTGATCGGCTGTGTAATAAACAACAATTCCCTGCTGATCAGCACATAGGATCCAATGGGTTAATATGTAGACATACCGTAGGCCATTCTCTACAGGTATATTGTACCACAACACCCAAACTATTTATTTTAAATAATTTTAACTGACCCGCTTGACCTGCCTACTTCAACAGAAAATAAGAAACACACCGGTGTACAGTATTTTTTTTTAATGATGTTGCTTTCTTTGTTAGTTACTTATTAAAAAATGTTTTATCTAAAGGTCACTTTTGCTGTTCAATGTTTTATGTTCTCTACTTTGCACACATAGAGATATGCGGCAGGCAAACACCCTGAGTGATATTACACTCAATAGCAGATGCCATAATGGTGCATTCCTGTAACAATTGTTTTGGTAGGTTAGTAAGGCAAACTGAGAGACCCGATGACAAATCTCTGGAGGCATACCTTGAGAAAACACACCGACGGCAAACAACCGCTGCGTGGAGTTCAATAACCAGGAAGCTGTCTTGAGATGTAAATCACTCACTCAGCATCCCAGTTTGTGTTGTAGCCTAGCGATGTATGACTCTCTCAGACGCTGATGAATCACAGACATAGTAGTGTGATAGGCTCTACACAAATATGAAACATATGTAGATGCTAATAACCTCACAATCTGGTCTAGATAGATAGATATGATGATTAAAAATGATTACATATTACTTGCCTACACTGTACATCGTTTTTCTGTTAGTAAAAAACAGTTCTATATAGTAAATAATTTGTAGCTACACAGGTTCCATGAAATAATGGCCATGCATCTTACATGTCTTTTGACGTTTTATTTTCTCTCTCTCTATTTTGTCAGCAGGCACCGTGAATACTACAAGAAAATAAAAGACATGAGCATAACATACACATCTCTCAAGCTACTGTCTGATAAACATGTTATGCAGATGTGAAGATATAACAAATCTTACCTTGTGAGCCTCTTCAACCAAGTGCAGAATAATCGTTCATCCACATTTTCATCTTTCATTCTGGTCATGTGATCTTTGTGATCATTGTCTCATATATAAATAAACATTATAGGGTGCATTTTTAACTAAACAATATATTTATTTAAAAATGGATTCAGTCCTTTTTTACATTATATTTGTTTAACATTTTTAATAGCTGCATAAACTAAATATATTTATGGCATAAACCTACAAAATGAAAATGTAACAAGAATAATATCCGAGACAGTTACACCATTGTTAAAAAGTGTATAGTTGTTATAATGTAGACAACATGGTTCTTGTTCATTTGTTGTTTACAATATATTGAAGTTTTTGTCTCTTTTTTTAGTATACTGTCCTTGTAGATGTGCCCGTACAATAGATATGCCAAGGCAGGAATATTAAAGCATTGTTCAATCTGTATGTTGTTTCAAATGATATTACAACTGTTTTTTTACCCACAATGTTGGCATTGATGCGTGGCACACCTATCAAACCCAACCATTAAATGTAATACCATTTGGTTCAATTATTTTAAAAGGTATTATCCCTACATACCATATGAAGAAATGCCCAAAACATGAGGCTTATTAAACAAGAACATATCTCCCAGGGTCTCTGGCCGGCATCAGTGTATCGTACAGTAGATCCCTATCAACCAAGGCTTTGCTACAGGATGTAAAGCACAAAGCACAGCTCGCGCCAAAGACATAATGTGTGTGCCGCTATTGTTATGTCCCATGGGCTCACATAAATATAGATGCTTGGTTCAGAGAAATCCAATTCATCTATGCCAATATTTACATAGCCCTTAATCACATACAGTCTCAAAGGGCTTTACGAGCCCAAGATTAACATAAACGAAACTCCTTTAACTTGCTGATCCCCTCAAATTGATGGCATTAAAGACTGTTGCTAGTCTGTGAATTATGAGTCAGCAGATGATTTGGAATGAGAATAAATTAGAATCTTTAAATCATGTAAAATCAAACACAGTGTGACACATTTCACATGTCTTACATGCACACATTCATGTGCATATTCATTTTCATTTGCACAATATATCATCCATCCATCATCTTGACCTCTTATCCATCGGGGTCAGGGTAATATATGTATAATACCTATCATATATGTCTAAATGTATAAAGTGTAGCGGTGGCCAGCAGGTAGCTGTGCAGTAAGTTAATCCTCACTCTCCGACACCTCATAGGATGCTCTGACGACACAGCAATAAACAGCCCACAGCCAAGCTAAGTTTGTCTGCGCTACACAATCATTTGGCCCAGTTTTTCTCGTCCCGCTGGGCCGTTCCGAGAACAACTATAGCTCCCCTGCCTCACCGCGCACCGCTGTTAAAAAAGAGCTTTGTCTCCCAGCAATGCTGAGACACCCTGAAGGAAGGGAACGTTTATCTGGACAGTTCAAAAGCCTGCAGCCACTGTGTCAGAATAAATGTTATGCTATTGTTCTCAGGCGGAATATTGAGAGGTGTCCAACATTTGTTTTTGAACGACTGTGTATTGGAATATGGAAGGGGGCACGCGGGAAAGAGAGGGGGGGGGGGGGGGGGGGGGCCGAC
>JAODTR010085709.1:0-14395 GCA_025399935.1 Amblyopsis rosae | reverse complement strand
CCCCCCCCCCCCCCCCCCCCCCCCCCCCCCCCCCCCCCCCCCCCCCCCCCCCCCCCCCCCCCCCCCCCCCCCGACAGGGGGACGCTAGACCCATCTCCATAGCAACACAGGCATCAGAATGAACGCACGTATGTACGTACGTCTTTCTTCTGCAGCAGGGTCCTGTACTCCATGGACTGCTGCTTGTTCTGGATCTCCGAGGCCTCCAGCTTCTCCTCCAGCTCTGTGTGAAGCCGCTTTAATCTCTCATGCTGCACCAATGAAGAAGCACAAAGGCCGATGAGGCAGTCGTGTGCTGTTATGTGTCTGCACGGCTTAATTGTGGCGTGCTTCAACTGGAATCAATACCTGTATGCAATCACTCTCTCATTGTGTGTGTATCTATGTATAATATACATACAGATGTCATATAATCATAATGCTATTAAAATACATATAATCTAGGACAACTATACAATATACAGGGTTGAGGACGTTACATTAAAGGTGTAGTCAGTGATTGTAAGCTAATACACTTCAAACTTGGTGAATATCTCCTCGGGGTCCGCTAGTTGCCTGTTGTGTGTGTTAAAAAGTTATCTGGTGCTTCTACACAGCCCCAGCTCTGTAAAATGGGAACATGCATACCATACCACGCCACACAACACTATCGCAGCCTTGACGATGCATGCTTAAATGTCAAACAGTTCTCTAACATCCCTGCCTCAAACTTTCATTTGTGTACGCTGCTTTTTATACTGAAATATGATTCAAACCTCAGATTTCTGTGCAGTAAATGCAGCCTCCATTTCTGACAGTTTGGAATTAGACAAATGAAGCTCTGTAGTGGCATCTGTAGTTTGAAAATGAAAAGGGTAAAATACTGTACATTCACATTCAAGAATGTATTAAACAAAACGAACATAGTTCAAAATATGATGTATGACAATGGCTTTGGAAAGAATGTGGATCAAAATATAACTTGCTTATTGATGATTAACATCCTCCATTATAAAATGCTACCAAAGACTAAAAAGCAGTCAATTGTGTTTAAATCGACTGTAAGCTTTGTAAGATCTAGCCTTGGCTAAATGTATCCTAGACCAAAACGAATCAATGTCACAGCAGCAACCTTGTGCCAGACTCAGAGACAGTGATAAGAGTTGTTCTAGTTTAGGCTGAGTTGGAGATCTGTGACCAAAGTTCTCTCTGCGTCATTCCTATACTGTTCAAATGTTTAGGTTATGTTATATAGTTAAACTAATACAATTAGTTTAACAATATTAGGCCTACTTCCAATACAGTCAGTGTCCACATGATATGGTCACAAGTAAAACATAATTTACAGGTTGACTGGGACAATATGATAATATAGTGGAATAAACAAAAAAGAATTACAATAAAATCCACTAAACCTGTAATTATAATTATTATTAAAGAAACACACAAACATGTTAAAAGCTAAAGCTTTGTGACACATATGTCCTGTACTGTAGATTCTGCAGTCAAAAGATCTGGTTCTGCAAAATTCCAACGAATTGCCTTATTTAATAAAAGCATGCGTGTGTACACCTTTATATTTTAGGAGTACATTTGGCTCCAAAAATGAAATGCCCATGAGAAAAATGTTTACGAATAAATGTTTATGTATAAAACAAAATAAAAGCTTATGGTGTTATGGTGTTGTGTTGGTGCAACCACAAGAAACGTGGAACCCACCTCCTACTTCTTCCTGGCCTTCCAGCAGCATATCTTTGGTAAAGGTTGATATTTGTCCTGTGAAGGATGACAAGCTCCCCCCGACTTGGCCAAGGGACTGACCCAGGCCAGAGCCCAAGCCACCAAGCCAAGATGACATATTCGTGACTGGCTAGAAAAATCTACCAAAAAACTAAACGAAAGACCAGGGACTGTGAAGCGAACCTGACAGTGTAGGGCAAAGTTGTAGAACCGGCTAACCGGTTATTTTGGTAAACAAACAAATCTTCTCAGTGTGTCATTTAGTTAAGGTACCGTAAGACTCCGGCTACTGTTATTGACCACTTGCAGTCTGTGGCGCTAGTTTGGCAAGACAACCGAGCATAACAGTATGACCATTCAGCCAAAGCGCTAAAATCTTCATCGATAACGTAGTACTGTATCTGCCATCATTGGTCGAGCTTATCCATTGTGTTTTCTGCTGTTTTGAAGCCGGTTTATACAAACAGCATACCTCCGAAGTGCCACCTCAACTGCAGCCATTATCCGTTCGGGTGCGATGGCTGACAGGTTTGACGTGTACACAGTACAAGACAGCGATGCATTGTGGGATCGTGGAGGACCAACAAGCTGGTCGGAAGCGACGTTCGTGTTTGTATAGAAAATAATTTACAAGTAGTACACACATAATATAAAACACAATAGTCACTACTTTCAAATAAATTGTGTTTTAATTCAACTTATGGTTGGAATTTAGTGTCCACTATTCTTAAAATTATTTTGGTACAATATCTTTGTGTTTCTATGGTTTTGCTGTTTTTTTTTCTTTTTTACATATTATAAATGTTGTTACATGTAATTAGGGATCCAATGACTGTGTTGCTTTCACACACACATTTGAATAAGTTCATATTGAAATATACTCAATGCATTCACATACCTAATAAATAGCCCCACATATGTCTACAACCTACGTGTTTGACAAATAAATACAGACAAGACATTCTTATTGGTTTCCTCCAATATGTTTATTAAAAGACTTTTTTTTTTTTTTAAACATAGTGTTAAATACAATCTCTCTGGAAAACAAAGATATGTTTTAAAAAAGAGGATGCGTTTGATTCAATACCTCATCTTTACCCCAATCATTGATTGCAGTATAACTGCACACTTAAATTAACATATCATGCTACCTTACTGTCAGCTATGGATCTTGAGAATGGAAAATAAACAGAGCAAAAGTCTGTAATTCTTGTAATGTCTGTGCAGAACGGGTCAAAGAGTCAAATCCTAAATGTTATGCTAGCTTTGATCCATCAATCAGTGTTATCCTCAGTAACAGCCAAGTTATTCCTATCTCCCTGAACGCGCCACAGATTCGCCTGGTGGAATCCAGGGGTCAGGATGACCATGGTGCATTTCTGGTGTGTAGGTCAAAAGAACAACCATCACCCACAGGTGCAAAAGTGCCTGCAAAAGAAATCATGCGATTCATTTCATTTGGATGTTTTTATTAACAGTCATCATAATTAATCATGTTTATTAGCTTTTAAAATGTGCATGGAAAAGATTGATCAAATTAATGTTGATATTTTGTACCAGATACAAATACTTACCATATACAGAATAACAAATACTCTGGCCATAGGGTAACGTCTTAAGAAGATTCCAAGTCTTATACTGAAATGACGAGATTGTTTATTTAACTGTGAAACCGCATCTTACACATGATAGCAGTGATCTTAAATGTTCATGGAAATGAAAGCTCACCTAAAACGATCAATGGTGCTTGCTGCCTTGCGTACTTTACCATAAACCCCTGGACTGTCCTGGTCATTAAACAGTATTGGTATGTTCCTTTGCCGTGCCGCTAAAAAAATTATATAAAAATAATAAATAATATCCACTCCACAAGACAATATTTTTAAAATATAAATGTCACAGGTACTGCAACTTTCATGTCATACTATTAAATCGGCAAAAATAATACAAACTTCTTTAAATGTCCCTGAAATTGGGATTAAAGATGCAAAAATGTAGCCTGGTGTTACCAGACCGAAAATTCACTCTGTGAATATGGTCTGGGAAGTGTTCACCATCGTTTCCTCCTAGCAGGAGACACCTGATTCATTTTGAAACTATTCAATCTACATTTATAAAACTATTTTTATCTATTCATCTAGCTCTACCACCATTTAGAAACACCCTTTACTTCAATGTAATCTCACCACCCCACCCTGATTGGGTCCATTGGGTGGCTGTGAAAATGCTAATGCCAACCGGGTTTCCAGACAATAATCTCAACAAAATCATTTGAGCTGAGAGCAATAGTCAGGGGCGGAGCTGGGATAACAAGAATGGGGAAAACAATCACAACTAGCTGACAGCACTGGATGGATGTACAACTTCATAGCTAATTTGATGTGAAACATACCTGTATCATTTAAGTCACACACACAGCTGTAATGTACAGTCAAGTCTTGTGCTCACCTGGGCTCTCCAAGCTGCCCATGTTGATGGCCTGGGCACCACTTTGCCCCCCCTGGACGCTCTTGAGCTGCTGCTCCAGGCGCTCCATCTGGAAGAGCAGGGAGCTCTTCTCTGTGCCCAGAGCCTCCAGCATGGTCTGCTTCTGGATCAGCGTCTCCGTCAGCTGGTGCAGACGGCCCTCCAGCTCTGATTGGCTGCTGCTGCTCAGGGCCTTGTTTGTCAGCTGCAGGCAGCCCAGCGAAGGTGACTGACTCATTCTAGCGAGCCTACACGTTTGAAGGACATACAGCCTTACCAAGTCACATGCTCACCTGGTTCCTGAGCTTTTGGATGTCATCTTCTCGGTCCTTGATTCGGCTCTGCAGAGTCGTTTTGGCTCGATGGTGCTCTTCCTCAGAGTACTGCAGCTCCTATGAAGGGAGTAAAAAAAAAAAAACAACATCTAAATTCTGCATTTGCCCACCCACATTTGGTATGATGACAAAAAGATGTTAAATTAATAATAGAGAGAGAAAAAACGTTTTCATTATGATATATTAGGCAGAAGACCTGTTTATATCGCTCCACCTCCGCTTCCACCTCTTTCTTGGCTCTGTTCTGTAAGGCCTGTTGCTCCTGTAGCTCCAGCTGTTGCTCTCTCCACGTCTCAGCATCGGTCATGGCCTGGCTCTCCAAGTCCTACACGATAAGGTCAATGCACAGCTTACCAAAGCATGCCACTGCATCTCCACTGTGACCTTAGTCACAACACGCAGACGAGGGTCAGACACTCTGGGCCGCCTTCTTACCTGTATCTCCGTGCGGAGACTCTGGATTTGGCCCTGGAGCTTCTGGATCTCCTCCCTCTGCAGCTCCTTCTCATGCCGCAGCTCGTCCATCTCCAGAGCCATGGTTCCCCCGCTGTCCAGACCCTCCAGACCAGAACCTTCCTTCAAACTGCTGATCAGCTTCTCCTTGGACTGGAGACAGGCAAACAAGAATGAACTGCAGGAGTGGCAAATGAATGAACTGCAGCAGAAGCAAGTGAAACTGACTTGACACCCACAGCTTCACTATGAGGCCTGGGGACTCTTGAGGGCCTACTGACCTGTAGGATGCGCGAGGCTTTGTGCTTGTAGTCTTGTAACTCCTGCTTAGCAGACTCGGACGCTGACTTGGCACTTTTCACCTGCTGCTGGAGCTCCTCGGACCGCCGCTTCTCCTCTGCTGCACGCCGCTCAGCTCCGGTCACCGTCTCTGCTAGGGTCTGTCTCTCTGCCTCTATTTTGGCTAGCCGGGTAGCATACTCACTCTGTGGAGACATATCCTTATCATTTCAGCATTGCTACAATTGCTTTGATTGCCTCATATAGCTCTAGAGCTAGAGGAATACGCTATGGAGCAGGTTAGTTTTTTTTTTTAGATACCCATGTAAAACACCTCAATGTGCGCGCGCACGCACGCACGAGCACGCACACACACACAGAGAAAGAAAAACATGGCAGCCTGTCCACCTGCATCTGTCGGTAGTTGTCCTGCTCCCTCCGGAGGCCTGATTCAGCCTCTCTGAGCCTCTCCTGTATGGTCTCCAGAGCTTGAGAATGCAGGCTACTCCCCTGCGAGTGGTCCTGCAGGATCCTACCAAACAATGACACTATGTATATTATGCACCCTAATGTTCAGTTGAGATGAGCACTGAATCACATTGGGTCTGTGTTTTAACAGAGACACACAACATGCCTCGTCTTTTCATTGTGTGCATCCTCCAGCGCGGAGCTACGAGACTTCAGCAGCTGATCGGCTTCATCCAGTCGGATCTTCAGGACAGCCAGCTGGCCATCCTTAGCAGAGAGAGCTTCCGTGAGGTCATCAACCTGGGCCCGAAGCTCCCGAACTGCGCGGTCGGAACGAGACTGGTCTGAGTGCCATTTCTCTGCACGTAGACGGGCCTGGTTCAGTTCTGCAGGGACAGAACGGCAACACTTTTAAATTACGGGGCACAGAATCGTGATGTGTGTACCGTCCAGCCTGGTCCCTAGAACACCCACCTTCCTGCATGTCCTTTGCTCTCTGGATGAGCGATGCCATCTCCTGGTTGAGGGAGACCACCTCGCTGCGCAGAAGCTGGTTCTCCAGGCACAGACTTGACAGCACCTGACTGTGGGACTCTTCAGTGGGTGGAGGAGGCTCTTGTCTACTGGGCTCCTGAGGAGCAGCCAAGCCAGAGTCTGAACTCTCAGGTGTGTCTGAAGGGAAGTGGGCGTGGACAAATCACCACAGTTAGACACACACACTGAATCACCACAACACTACCGATAAAGCATTACCAAGATATCTGACTTACTGTAAGAAATATAATAATGACATAAAGTGTTCAATAATTATTAAATCCTGTTTGTTCATAAATATACATTTTCATCTGTGGCTGTTGACCATGGTTTCCTACAGAGAACAATAATATTCCATGGCCCATGACACATTTGTCAGACCTGCACTTCCACAACAAACATTTGACTGCTTTAGTGCTCCAGTGCAGATGGGTTCATACCTTGACTGTGTTCTCTGGCAGAGCCTTCCTCAGATGTTTTCATACTGTGAGTGGACAAAGAGCTGAGGCTGGAGGCCCGAGAAACACCCTGGGTGGAAGGAGGGGTAGAAGGAGCTGAGGGAACTGTAGGCGGGGGAGGAGGGTGGTTCTGGACCTCAGTGACTGGAACTGACACCTTCAAAACCTCTCTTCTCACTTCTTTCCTGTCGCTGGTAGGAGGGTCTGCACTGTTCAGAAAGTCAAACAGCATGTTATCATCCACGTCCTGCTCACTCTTTTTGCGCCTCACAAAGCCAGAGGAGGCTTTGACTGTACTGGAAGCACTGCTGGCTGAGCCCAGGGGCATGCTCTGCGTGTTGCCAGCCAACACGGTAGCGTTGGATCGCTTGATATTGCCTGCTACTGAGGAGATGTAGCTTGGTGAATCATAGCCATGTTGTGTCGCAGACGTGTTACTCTTGTACCCGGCGCTTATGTGCACACTGGTGACTCTGGGATCTCCATCGTGCGATGGTAAAAAGGGGGACGCGTCATCCAGGTTCTTGTTGAGGGCAGTGGCAGCTCCTTGGTCAACTTTGGTCAGGAACTCTTCAGCTTTCCCAGCCAGGTCAGTCAACCAAGACATTTTGCATCCTTAAGAGATAAAAACAGGTTTCTGTGTAAAACTAGCACGCTTATCACCATAAACCTCTAGCGTTAAACGTATATGACATAAACAATTATGTGAGTAATGCTACATTCATTTTTATGTAATACATAAACTACACCCAAGAGAGGACTAGCAGCAAAGCTAACCAGCTACTGTACTATAGGGACAATCTAAAGACTTACCGATAAAACACGAGTGACAGCTAAAATATGGCTGGCTACAAAGCTATCGACCAGTTTTAACTACTAAATATGAATCCAGATTTATAATGCATGTATGACTGTCGGTTGTCATTATCTGTCATGTAGGATATTGTTGATCTTCTCAATACGTGGACCAGGAAGTGCAACTTGAGGACCTCACAACAGAACGCCCTGAGCCGAGCCTGATTGCAAACGTAAGTGCAAAACTTTTTACAATGTCTGACTAACATATGGATAATTTCTCAACAAGTCAAGTAAAAACAATTACAAGTATTAATGGGAATGGGCATTTGCATGTTTTTTCATTTCAATAGTATTGAATAAAAGCGAAACATGATTGTTACTATGCTAATTGTCTTTTCTAGGTTTTCTAGCACAGCCCAGCTATCTACTATCTTTGCCTGTTAACGGGACAGTTAGTTTACTGTACCTTATGAATTTAATGGCCGGTATCCAGACCGACAGAACCGACAGAAAATACGTGTGATATTAGCCCATATCACGTGTTTTCTTTGTATTATACGAATTTAAAATACACAAATGGACACACATTATGAAACAGTGCCTCTTTATTCTTGCTGCACTCACTCCAAAATGCATATTTACATGGCATGCCACATCAATACAAGAACTGACTATGGACAGGATCGATAACACTTATTCTGAATCTCCTCTCAAAGAAGGGCAAAGGAATTGTCCCATGAACAACTAAACAAGAAATAATAGAAACAAAACGCTTTTAGTAATCGATAGAAAATAATGTTTTGTTTTCAAAGACTTAAAAAGTGACAAATGTTGTCCAGTTGACAAATTACACCAGCTGTCATTGTTCCTATCATTCTTTTAATGTTTACGCAAAGGACTTAAGATGCAGATGAGACACAATTTGAGATCTCTCTGCAGTGTGGGGAAAAAAGACCTGGACAAATTAAATAAACGCTCACCATCAAAATTTTAGGCAAGGTTAAAAAACAGTAATTCAGCGAGAGATAAAAAAATGTAAAATAAAAAAAAGATAAAGAAGGTCTGCTCCAGTAATCTCAAAGTAACTTAGACATCTAAGTCATATAGTGTCCTCATTCAACATAGTCCACTTGTGAATTGCCCATTTGGGGAGAAATGTTTTGAAAAAGATCAAGATGAAAAAATGAGTGAAGTCCAGAATATCCAAAAAGCATGGAGACTTTAAATACATAAAAATCGAGAACAATACAAGTCAATGTACGAGTACAGAATTTGTAAAAAAAAAAAAAAAAAAGAAGAAGAAGAAACTGGACAAGTTTCAAAAGATCCTTTGAATAACTTGATCACTCAATATTTCCTGTGTTGGGATAAACAGTCTCTTGTATCTGCACGCAAACATACTTCTACATCTCTCACTCATTCACACAAAACATACTATTCATTCAGACAGTTTCAAACTCTCTCTCTCTCTCACACACACACAACCATGCAATGTGTTTATTTTTTTGTTCTTTTTATTTTTCATTTTTTCTTGCATTTCCGTGGGTCTGGCATTATATCAGTCCCCTCCTCTTCTTGTAGTCTTCCAAGTTTAGGGACCTGCGCGGAGCACCGTCTTTCACTGGAAGTGCGTTAGAGCTTACCGAGAGAGACTTTGCCTCTGCAACAACCACACTGTTATCAATTTGTGTCCAATCATCAATTCAATACACCAGCACATTAACCACAATTGCATCACATCACATCTCACCTGCATTTGGAACCTGGAGGTCAATCTTGACATCAAAGTCGTGAACCTTAAATAGGTCCTCTGAGAGGTCACTGGTTGGCTTTGAGAGATCTCTGTCTTTCTGACTTGTTTGTTCCTTTATAAATAAATACATAAAACAAACAGACAAATCTGAAGTCTTGTAAAAAAACAAGATATGTTCAATAAAAACGGTCAGGAAAATATTGATGCGTTTGCATGAAACACTACAGAATTAGCTGTGACCTGCAAAACAATGCTGGCGCCGGCATGCTGTCCAAAGTAAAATATTTATGCTTTTTGATGGCATTTATAACAGGATGTTCGTAGCTCCCTCACACACTGAGAAATCAACTACAACAAGAAGCTAATACTTATGTGTCAACAACACTACACAAAACATTTTCCACTATTGAATGCATTTTTACATTATTTGTAAACAATGCCACACATCACCATAGCAACTGCCATTCCGTCTGACTTTTTTTCCAGTGCCATCAAGAAAGTGTTTGCAATCTACCAGTTTGCCATCTACCATGTTCCATGTGAACACAGCATAACTGTGGTTGCACAGGGGCAATGCATTTGTGCTGCTACCTGCTGGCCTACCAGCATGAATACATTCTTGTTCACTTTGCCGCTTACCAGTATGTTCATTTCTGCAGAATTGGGATCTCCCTCTGACCCTGAGCCATACTTCTGGTTTAGATGAGCAAGGATAGCCGCGTGTACGGAGGGATCTCTGGCCTACATGCCCAGAAAGAACACTTCAATCCAGTACTTGAGTTACAGCAAATACCACGGTGGTAGTTAGTTCTACAATAATCATCATGTTATAAATAGAAACATTCTTACATTAGACACCATGGTGGGCTTGCACTGCCTTCGGGTGAAAGGGTCCATTTGTTGGTTCTTAGCATTCTGTCCTTCAGCCTGTGATGTTGACAGTCAGGTTATTCCATTTTAGCGTGGAGGAAGAGGTGCATGTAGGAGACACCAAAGATCACATACTTACCACAAGAGCCTTTTCCGATTCCACAATGTTCCAACTTCTGTTCCTCTGATTGATGTAGCTGGGTTACAGAGGGATGACATGGAAAGTCTCAATATAAAATAGACGAGAATGTAACAGCTTAATATCAATAGTTACAATATAAACAGTTAGAATACAAACTAACAGGAATTAAGCACATATTACATTGTGACATAAGGTCATTAGGTTCTAGTTAGCCAAAGTAAACTATTTTTACACTTTAAGTTACAAGTTAAATTACAGTTAGTGCCCATTGTTGAGGTTGCGGGACTTATACAAGACTATTAATTTACTATACAATCCTCCTTATTGAAAAGTTAAACAACATAAAGTATTAGCAGCATGGAATGGCCAAATGTATTTAGTCTACAAAACAGAAACATTAAAAACGACAAAAAATTGACCAAACTCACCTGATCGCAGATATGTTCTTAGTTCTCTGCCTGTCAAGTGCCTCTGCCCTCTCTTCCAGTTCGTTCAGCTCGTCCTGGATCACTTTGGCTTTCTCACCATCTCCGCTCTCCTCTGCCATCGCCTTTATTCAAAAACCAAACAACATGGATGAGTAAGACAAGCCAATAGACAGCAACAGATACAGGCACAAAGAAGCAACATTGTTACCAATACTATATTACAGCCATGTATTATGAATCCGTGACATATACTGCAGTGCTCAGGGCCTGTCCAAATGGTTTGATGTCATAACAATACAACAAAGTAATTATTCTGGCTCATGTAGTAAGGACATTTGTCATTATATTTTATTGCTGACTTCCCGCTACACGACATTAGCCCAGTTTTCAGCTCGCCGATTCGTTTTTTGGAGCTTGCAGACAGAAGCCCCAGCTCGGAGGGGAATCACAGCTCGCTCCCACGATCGTGTAGTGTAAACTTCTTACAACGTAAGTGTTGGCAAAATGTTGGCGATGTGTCGCAAAGCCCGACATTTTTTTTAGCAGGTTAAATATCTGGACTTGTCGGGGAGTTCATATTCTGTAGTATGAACGGTGTTGTGACTGGTAAGGACAGCAGCCACAACCTACAGCCAATGAGAGCGCAAGACAAGGACTAGATGAAAACAAGGGGGAGGAGTTAAAGCCTTTGTATTTTTGTATGTAGCCATTTAAAGTGCTTGAAGAAACACACAAAGATAGTACTGGAATAATTAATTCTCTCTGAAACATGTAGCTTCACATTTTAATGAATTTAAACAATTCTAACTACATAAGTGGTGGGAAATGTGATTGAAAGATTATGTACCGGCTCGGCTCCATGTTAACGAGGTGTGGACGCTACTACGGAGAGATAGAAACATCTTGTAGCATGACCCCCTGTAACCGATCAGCCATGTAGTGTGATTCACACAACGACTTCAAGGCACCCGATTACAAGAGAGACAGTCGCGTAGTGTGTGCTGCACAGCGATCTGACCACTTTCAAAGTCGTGTACTGTGAACGCAGCGTAGTATGCTTTAATGGAAGCCAAACCGGTATGTAGGGTATTGCAAAGTTAATTTAGCTACACACACGCAGCCATGCACTCCAGTACCACATTGCATTGCTCAGCACCTTGTCTTTGAGAAGGGAGGTTTTCTTCATGGCATAATTTGATGGCGCCTTTCGGAACCTGTCTTTCTCCTTTACAATCTGTGAACACAAGAGCATAACAACAATGCCAGTAATGGTAATTGAAATCATTTGCACCACCTATTGTAAAAGACCCCAACAACCACTGAACAATCAACATACATCTTCTATGTCTTTATCATTGAACTTATAGTTGACGGCCTCTTTGATAGACTGCTCTTTTTTGGTGATTTCATCGAGAGTAGGAACCTGCATCCCAGCGACAATCATCTGCCAAGGACAACACAGCCAAAACACAAATGTTAACAGGTGGCATGTCCTTGAATTGACCACTCTATCAAGCAAGGAGGTTTTGCAATCTTACAAAGCATACAAGTTTGTTTGTGGCAGTGAACGCATCTCTCATCAACGTACCGCCTCTTTCCACTTCATGAACTCGTTTTCTGTGAACTCCTGGTTCGACACAAACTCAAGTCTGAAAACGCGCGTGTCGCCGCCATGCCTGGGTTACACAAACCAGAATCACACATCTGAACATGCGGCGAGTGAGCTGGCCAGGAAACATCACCTTCCTGACTAACCTCAACTGAAGTCCTTTGTTTGTTCTCGTCGACCCGAGCTGGTACACCTTTGCCGTTTCTACCACGTCTACTATTTCAGCTACCTGCAATAGACAACATTAGCCATTGTTATTCAGATCTACTGCTACATTACTGCAGTGCACCAGGAGCATTGTGCAGCAAGCACACGCACTCTGTAAACCGGCTTGCTGCTGCTGTTCCCAATGCCGATCCTCACAAAACAGCCAGTCACAGTTTTAGCAAAGAACGGCATGTGGCACCACCGCTCCAGCTTGTGTCTGGACAGACGGACCCTGTTCAGCTCGTCCGGTAGTGACACAGGCTGGGACTTGGGTGGAGTTTCTTCTTTCCTGTGAGCACAGTAAACAGTTCATAGCGATACATCCCGGGGTAATGTGGCTAACCCTATTTCACAGCGGGAAACTGAAAGATGAAAGTATGCTGATCACCACGATAAGCATCTGCGAGACATACACCTCACTAAACAATCGTTTGACTTTATGCTGTTAAGTTAACTTAACATGAATGCTACTCACTCATCCTCATCATAGGACGATGACCTTGAACTGCGGTCACTTTTTACAGAGGACTTGTCATCGTCCTCCTCCTCTTCCTCCTCGTCGTCAGAGTACACCTCGCTTGTCTTCAGCGGCTGTCGCTTGGCCAGCAGCTCCGCTGCCCGGCACAGAGGTCAAAGGTGAGTAATCAAGAACAACTAGCAGCACAAGAAAACGACACAGGAATCATGTCCAGACGTGCACCTGTCCTGTTCTTCTTCTTCTCCCGCTCCGCTTTCAGCTCTTCCATGGCCTGGGACTTCTTGTCCAGCTTCTCGTCCCGCTTGGACCGCCGCTCTTTATTATGTGACATGACCTAGAGAAGTGGTACATGTGTAGTTAGGTGTTATGGAAACCTACCACTTAGCTAAGTGGTTTTGCTTTGGGACACTGATTCTGAATGAGGCTGTACATGCTCCAGTTATGTAGCACCTATTGCTGGGGCTGAGCTAGGGCCGCGTTACTGTTGTGTCGGTGGCAGCTGGACTCACCACTTGTGTGTCTTGAACCTGAGATAGCTTTCTCTTTTCTTGTTCCTCCTCCTGCTTCTTCTTCTTCTCTTCTTTCTCCTTCTTCTTTGCAGTCTTCAGCTTCTTTTTAATTTCAAACCTGAAACCATAAAACACAGGTTGACTGGACAGTGTTAATGGCAGTGACAGACTACCAGCAGGTAAATAATAGATTTGGCAATGTTACGCTGATTTTTTTTTTTTGTTGAGTTTAAAGAACACTCCTAGATTGGCTGCTTCATCACTCAGTGTACCAGATCAACTTTAGTAATTCCCTTGCTCATACTCTTCACATGATCAACTGGTTAGACTAACCAGAGCATATTAAAAAACAAAACTTACAAAGAGCTGTGTTAGATAAAACAGAACACAAATAAAACAGTGTATGAGCAATATTAACATGGAAGCTATGAAATTAATCTGATCAGAACAGACCCGTGTAGAGTTCCATGGGTAAAAAGTAATTCCTGTATTAGAATTGTTAATATTACAATTGGAGAGATTATCACTATCACTCTGGTAAACATGGTAAAAAGCATTATTCAATACTCTATATAATTTACCTACACAGCTAGACAACAGTTAATTTCATGACGAAAATACACCTATATATACATACATACATACATATATATATACACATACATACATACATACATACACACACATATACACACACACACACATATATATACACACACACACACACATATACATATATATATACATATACATACATACACTCACCTAAAGGATTATTAGGAACACCATACTAATACTGTGTTTGACCCCCCTTCGCCTTCAGAACTGCCTTAATTCTACGTGGCATTGATTCAACAAGGTGCTGAAAGCATTCTTTAGAAATGTTGGC
>JAODTR010085698.1:5000-14396 GCA_025399935.1 Amblyopsis rosae | reverse complement strand
GGCCCTCCTTTCCCTCAAAGAAAGATATTTGGCAAACGTCTGCTTTAAGTTTAAGTGAGAGTTTTCTCGTAAATGACTTTGTCCCGCCGTAGGGGTGGTGTAGTGTGGGGGATGACATGTTGGGGAGGTGGGTGGTAAACTGCCGGTGGTGGGTGGGCGTCTTACAGAGCATGGTACCAATATAGTGTTACAGGCCCGGCCAACAGCCTGAAATGGGTGATTGTCCCACTGCTTTGGTTTGTCAGCTTCATCGACCCAATGAAAGACAACTTTACTGGGTCTTGAGTCGCTGGCAGTGTCTGTTGAGGGTTAAGGGGATTTTTGGTGACGATAATTGCTCAAAGACTGTAGCAACTCAAAGCCACTTTTCCTTTTTCTTTTTATACAGAGACATGCTAAAAATAAAAAGGGGCTTTTAAAGAGTGTGGCTTTTAATGGCCGCATGTAAAAACCTGCTATGTGTTAACAGCTTCACTGAGGCAAACCAAAAGACATGCCGTACCAGCCCCAAGACAAATTGGGATGGCAAATAAAGAGGCATTAGCCTTTGGACAGAGGCTTTCTGAAATAGGTGGCATTCTTTGTGTGTGTTTGATCAGGGGACCAATGTAAGCAGCACTACAAAGCAGTGACGCCCGGTCCGACGAGCAGTTGAGATTCCATCTGCTCCCATGGCAAAATATGACGCAGCGAAAGTACATAAAAGCAGCCTGCATTGACATCCTTCCCCCACACAATAACCCCATATACTGTACATGCAGCACATGCTGCTCTGATGTTTTTCATTTACTTCACTTCTACTCCAACAATATTCAAATATATATTCAGTAATCTAAGATATTTTTCAGATTCTTCTTCAGATTATATGCATATTGATCGTGGACCTATATATTATGTTTTAACAACGCATACAATGTCGACACGTTTGTTCGTAATGTTAATTTTTGAAAATGCCCGCAGGCGCCCAAGCATCGCAACCCATTTACCTCTCTCTCTATATATTCTCTCTTCAAACTCTTCTTGTAAAGGTTTTTACAGTGAATGTCAAAGCCATGACAAACCAGTCCTTTTATGTAAGGGAGTACGGGTGGTTGGCGGAGGGCGGCAGTTGATTCAGTGAGACAGAGGCAGCCAAGGCAGACAGGAAACCGTGCTCCACCAAACTGAGATAATCAGAGATAATCAAGCTGCATCAAAGTGAAACCAGCTGGCACATTAACAGGGATATTGACATGCTCGGCAGACGTGGTTACATGGTTTCTCCTGTCTTGCTTATTTTTGCCCCATTGATGAAATGTGCCATTTGAGACCAGTACTACATTTGCCTGTTTTTGAGATTTTCTTGTTTCTTAAAGATACTATTTGGGAAATGTAATGCACAAGCTACAAACCCAACAACACACACATTTTTAGTGTGAATGCTTGAGTTAGTAAAAGCTCCTAGAGACTTGCAGAAAAAGGGGGATGGGGGAGGGGGGTGGGGGGCTGTTTTAAAGAGGTGTTTTTGTGTTTTTCTTGTGTGGGGTAAATGCTGTGAAGATTAGATTGAGCCCTGGGGTCTTCTCTATTGTGGTAATGGCCTCCACAAAGACCTGCTCTTAACTCAGTCCAATGGAATGCCCATTATCGTGTGGTTGCATGTCTCTTTGTCTCTACAGCTGCCTGCTGGAAACCGACCAAGCTCCATACGTGCACCAGTCGAGCCAGGTACTATGCACAAGATGGCTGTTGTCATGGGTCACAGGTGAGTGGTACGACAGCTACCTATCACATGGTTATCTTATGGGTATTAGGGATTGGGGGGGGGGGGGGGTGATTGTACATCGCATGTGTGGGTCTCCATAGCTCCAGGGATCGATAGCTCTGTTCCTGCGTTTACATCTGATGCGGGAGGTTGTCCGCACATGAACACTTTTTTTTTCTTTTCGAGGCAAAACTGCATCACCACGCAGACCAGTCTCTATATTGAATGTGCCCTGGACTAAATATACCGTGCTACTGCTATTTCTACAGCTTGACTCTCTTGCTCCTTACTCCTGGCCCAAACAATGCGTAAGTACATGTAAAAGTGTAAACGCTTTGTTTGGCTTGTGGCCTCTGAGAGCCCCGTGCGGTGTGTGTCGTGTTATTTCCACAGCTGGAATGTGGAATAAGTGGATATTTCGGATCTGTCATGCAGCGGGGACACCCGCCTACGGCTTCAGCGCGGACGCAGCGTGTTTGTTTGATGTTTGTCGGCCGACAGCCACGATGCAACTCGTCATCGCTGAAAGGGTGTGTTCCTCTGCCGTTGACGCAGTCAACTGGGAACCTCTCCTTATGTGTCCCCTGCTTTTCCGTCAGCCTGTAAAGGTTGAGCCTGGCCTTGGGCCACGCCTGTGTGGGCCTCTCCACGGCTCGTACAGTCATTATGATCACCAATCGTAGGTCTCTGTTGGTATTCCCTTTTCAGCCCAGCGTTTATTTAGAGTCAATCTAACCGTGTGGGCAGTGTTGTGACCTTGTATCATGTAGGCATTACGTAATGCATAATGTACCTCCGGTAATATAAGTTACTACAATGACAGTGAGTGAATCACTGGCACTTCCCAGAAACGGTGTTCTCGCTGTATATTCAACTTTTCACACCACAACATTCTTCAGGATGTCGATGACTAGGGGGAAGTATTATTTACATAACTCTTTTGTAACACATAAGAGCAAATTCATGGGAGCTGATGAGAAATTGGTCTTATTTCGTTGAATATGCTTGCATCATCCTATCCCACAACTGTCACACACACACATATATATATATAACTGTCTATATTTATTATTATTATTATTTTCTTTTCTTTTTTTTTCTTTTCTTTTTCTTTTCTTTCTTTCTTTCGTTCAAATGTTCAGTAAAGTGCAGTAAAAATAATAGACCAGGTTTTTTGGAACAATACCCAATTACAGTGTATAATGTAGTCACTAAGCCAGTAAGACCTTACAGTAAGCCTACGGTTGCTAGCATTAAGGAGCAGGCAAGGACCATGCATCAAAAGGATCGAACAAGGACCTTTCTGGCCGGGAGACGAGACGACCGCCTAGTAAATACTTGTCTAGTATATAAATCGCATGGGCATAATGCCTTTTATTAGCGGAGTAAACTGCACTTTTATGGCTGCCAGCAGAGTTATACTTCCTTAAATTATTCCTCTTAGTGGTTTGTCATGTCATCATAGTTGTATTCTTAAGAACTAAGTAGACAAACCAGCATTTTCTAGCCAATACAACCACACCTCCTAGGAAAATCAAAATGCTGCACTAATTGGATTGGGTTGTACCGGCAACTAATAAAACAACTAAAGCAAAAAACAGGAAGTGACGGCAACAATAAAAATCTAAAGCACTTTTTGGTAAAAAAAACAAACCAGGTTACCTCTTACAGTAGCTTCATCAATTATCAATGTATCTTTCTGTTTGCCTTTAGGGAAACATAGGTATTATTCCTGGCTCATGACACTGCACAAAGAATGTAAGAATCTATGGCTACAGAAAGATTTGCAGGGGTCATATATTCATATTGAAAACAGGCCCATACATACATTTGCATGGGACTCTCACAATGGGCCAACATAATGCCAACACTTAATATTTCCAGTGTGCTGCAGTGCTATGTACTGTACACATGGATTCCTAGGTCCTATTGACTCTACTTCAATATGGAATAAAGATATCTAAGTGCAAAAATCAGGAAATGTGTAATCAATCGTTCCCCTGTAACCAGAGCCAAGGAAACATATTAATTTCTTTCCTGGTATGATAGCCATTGACGGATCCATGGATCACCCACCAATTAGCTTCTATGTTCCATTCCCACATTCATAGCCAAAGTTTTTAACACTGTTTAAAGTTATACCAGATCTCAGAGACTAATACATTCCAAGCGTAAATATCAACGGAACATTTTGCATTTTCAAAAGATCTGTGTCTGTTAATGTCTCAATTCTTTGATGCCATCATTGACATCCACGGTTTTTGTCTTTTATATAAAAAGAGCAGTCAAAGGTTCTGACACCATCAATAAGATTAATCTGTATTCATCTTTATGTGGTCTTACACCAACACAATACATTTTAAAATCGAACATCTTTATTTTGAAACACTGACAGATAGCAAATGTCTATTTATTTGTTTATTTATTTATAAATGTTTTGCTGTGCAGCTATCCAACACTGAAACATGTAATGAAATGTATGTAATGGCAACACCATTAACAGTATACTATATACTGTTCTATAATGTGATATAAAAATTCTGTGTTTACAGAAAGTGTTAACATTAGCGCATTGCTAATATAGGTAATCACTAGTGTTTGGATTTGACTGACCTCTAGTGGCAGAAATGTATCCTGACTGATAATGTTGGAAAAAAGAAGCTTTCTTTGTAGAGCACGAGCATCTAAACAGAGGTGACATCAATTCCATTGATGGAAAATAGTTAAAGAAAGTCTCTAGCTGAGAAACGTATTTTACTTAGGTACACTAGATACATGGTTATATTTTGAATATTTAAATTTATTTATTGATGCATCTACTCAACTAAAATGTTAGTCAGTGGCTTTAGACACCTGGTGTAAATTCATATCCAAAATGGTTTTTTTTCTTTCTGTTTCCATCATTTTCTGTTTGAACACATGCGTTGCCTGCCTCTACTTCATACCTTTAGATTCATTATTTTCATTTGGCAGTATTTATTTATGCTTGTGCGCTCTGCGCTACAGGCCTAGGACCTCTTTAGGTATGAAAGACATCACTATTTCCCACAGAGCTAATGCTAGCACCCTGGCAGCGCACTGTTACCAGTCACGTACCGGGCTTGTGTGTGCGCGCTTGTGTAGGCAGGGGGCTTGACTGTGTCAAGAACTGTGTGACAAATGCAGAACTGGAATAAGTATTTGTGGACTTAAAGAGTGGTTGATTGCGTTACATCGACCCCGGACCCCCCACATTTATGCCTCGGCTCGTGTTCATATTTTGAAACACACATTGAAGAGTTCTCTATTATATCTACAGTATAACCTTCAGACTAAAGGTTAGAGTCTAGCCGATTGGTTCACTATGCTAACTGTCTTTCATCTATACTGTACCATGGACTGGCCAGTGGTGGTCACGCTGGTTACCTCCTATCTAAGCATGCAGCACTATTTGTCTGAATACATTCATTATACCTATGGGTATTATGAATGTACTAGTAAAGATGCTGCAAACAGTAGTTGTATGGCATGCAAGTCCCATAGACATAGTCTCTCTGTAGTAGTTTAAGAGATGGGGATGAATAACACATCCATGCTACAACTGGACCACTGGTTTGCCCTTCATAGCAAGGGTACGCGTCCATTCATGTGTAAACCTAAGCCGAATCGATTTAGCAGATCATCGTGTGCTGGCACAGATGTTCTCCCAACTCCCTCTGGATAAAGTAAACATGCCGTAACGCCAGACTGTGAGACTGAAAGGCTTCTGGCTTGTTTAAAAACATCAAGCGCAAGTGTTTGCACTTTTTCTCTTAATAATTTACATTCCCCCTTGTAAAACGACATCTATGAGAGGAGGGCTGTTTCTACATGATGGCCCACGCAACATCTCTAAGCAGGTCTGGTCTGCTTGCCCAGACCATGGGTGGACCACGGAGAGAGAAAGAGCAGGCTTTTCATTAGCCCTGCACCAACACTGCTCAGATTTAGTCGTCTCGCTGCAGTTTGTTTTTATAAGGCTTGTTATTAAAAGTAAAGCTGCAGCGATTCCCATTGTGTTGGAACTCCACATCCCAGCATGCACGCAGGCACCGCTGACGGCCCTTTCAGTCTGAGGCCCAGGTGATGTTCGCATTGTCCACCCACAGCGTGGAGTAGCAGACGCCGATAAGAAAAGGCAGCGGTTGGAAAACACGGGTGTGTTTGTTTCTTATGGTGGCAGCAGCGCTAACAGCAGACAGAGGCCCCGTTAATGAGAGACTGCGGTTGGCCCGCGGGGGAATTCCTGGCCCGCCTGCATTCAATTGGTCCTGCAATGACACATAGACGAGAGACGCTATTTTTTTTAGTTTTAGTTTTGACAAGAGTGGGCGCACAATCAATATTGTCTTTGGGCGTGCATCTACGGCTTGTGACACTCTGTCTATTTGCGTCAAAACACGGAGCTGTTTGGAAAACTTGGCCTCGTCGTCTTTCACTGGGAGTTTCCAATGTGTGTGTGTGTAAATTGATTACACAGTAATATCTTGACAGCAGTGTACGATACGTCTCTATAGCTCAATACTTGTCAGACCTAGGTGAGTGCGATACTTTGCTATAGGGTTGTGGCAATTTGCCTGACCAAAGAATAACTCCGAGATATGGTAAATGGGTACAGATGCTAAGCTATGGTATTGAAATCAATATGTTCTGTTGAAGTTGTTCTTATGTTGTTCTCCTGAAGTCTGTGCCTATAGTATTATGCTTCTCAATACATCCCTCGTCATATTAATAATGCACATCACATCATAGACATCCTCAAAGGCCTGACGCCTGGACACACATTATCAATACAAAACACTTTAAGATCTCATAACATAACCGGTTAGAACTGGTTCGTGAGCCGGGTCATTCTAATCTAAACCTTTGAATTGGCCACCACACTAACACACTGAGTGCACACACTCAATCCCCCACCTTCAGTTGACATTCTGTTTTTAATTTCATAGACGCAAAGAGCAAGCATTCTTAAGAAACGTATAGTGAAATGAAATGATACACTTGTTCATGAGTTAGCCACAATAGAACCTGATCTTCTGATTTCTGTGTGATGGTAACAATAGTCTGGGCAGATTTTGTTCTTTTGCGGCATGCAAAAATAAGTCGACATATAGACCACACACAGAGTGTATACACAACTCACATTCATAAGCTATAATTCAAAACAATCAGCCTCAATTTAAATGTGCGCCACATTGCAACATTTGGTTTGGGATCAGTGTTAATAGGCAAATTGTTATATGATTTCAAAGCGGTTTCACTATGGCTTACACGCATGCCTGAATGAATACTTATGGCGGAATGAGCCACAATAGGGACTATACTTGATTTATGAATGTGTTCTATCCGGATTTAAACCCGCTGTCTGTCTATTAGACATGCAAAACATACAGTCATCTCCCATGCCATGCTGTCAATGTTTCTGTCGTGTTTTCTTTCTTTCTTTTTTTCTTCAGTCGAGTTTGGCAGAGCAGCCAGGCTGTAGCTCTAGATACTATTACAGAGAATAGCCTTCTCCACAAACACTAATCTTCCTCGGTCTTGGAAAGCACCACCCTCAGAAGGGATTCTTAAGACTCCTCAAGTCTGTACAGTAAATCACTGTTTCCTTGGCCCTACCCTAACGTATCTCCACAAGGCATTTGCAGTCCCTTAATCACTCCTGACCATGAGGATTTGAAGGGCGGTGGGTCAGGTATATTCTTAGCTTGTACTGATGGATTTATAGTTCCTTGTGAATATTGTGCCTTTTTCAAAATGTCAGTTTGTTCTTTACCCTTACAGTAGTACATGTGTACCTTAACTTACTTAACCATACTTAAACATGTGACTCCATTGTCTATGTTGACAGTAGTGTTTGAAGTCTCTTCCAGACCTGGAGCTGAGTGACGGGATTGGTTGCTGCATCAGAGGAGCATTAGTACGTTTGGCTTAATTGATTTAAACGCTGCATCAATTACTGCATACTGTATCTCTCTACATACCACTTCCAGAGAATAGGCTGTAGTACATACAGTTCAGCTGGTTCAGACTGGGTGCTGCCTTCTTTCCTATTAGCCTACTGGTAAAGAGACACTACGAAAGTAGAAGTTCCGCTATTTACTGGCCTTGAAATTACTGCTGTCCCTATTATACTGTCTCTGTTGCTAAGCATGCATTCTGGTGTGAAGCACTGCCGAGCATTGTTATGCACTGCTCTTGTGTCCCTTTACGTTTGGACAGCAGAGCAGATACATCCACATCTGGGTCCAAAATGGAGGAGAGGACAAAAGAGTGATTTGTGAATGTATGGGATCTAGCCAAAGACTTTCCTATCTGTCTCTTTTTTTCCCAGGCATTGCTCCAAACAAACACTTGCGCACTGACGCAGCACATCCACTTCCCAGCAACCCTTTAAATATTATTTAATTCATGCCTTCATGTCTGAACAGCAAATACTATGAACAAACCTTTCTCTGTCATCAAAACAGGGCACACCCCAAATCGCAAAGGACACTGCCAGTGAAAGAGAGATGAAAATTGCTCAGTTGACAGATAATGTGCTTTGAAGTGTAGAGAGTTTAGGCTTAAAGGCGTTTCAGCTAATGCCTTATAATTAATTAACAATAATTCAGGGTTTTGAGATTGTCTGAGTGTATTGAGCACTTTGTTCTACGACCTCGGCCGGCACTGCCATCGCTACGAGAAGCTAATCGAAGTATCAAATGTTTTCTGTCCTGGCACCACGATGGTGGAACGAGCTTCCAGCAACAGTCAGGACTGCTGAAACATTCCGCAAGAGACTCAAGACTCACCTCTTCTAGCTATTTTTTTTTAGCAAATTACCGCCAACAAAATTGTTATTAATGAAATCATTAATTAATTCATTCATTCATTATTTCAGAGGGTGTTCACACATAGTTAAACACATTTTAAGGGAGCAACGAACATCCGGTTGTAAATGCCGGAAAAAAGTTTAAATATTTTAACTTTAGACTGCTTTCCGTTTGCTGTTGCCAGTACCGGCATTCTTTTGTTGGCCACAACTGATTTTGTTGTCCTGCTCTCGTCTACTAACATGATATCCAGTTTGCCGTCTACCGTTTCACGTGAACACTAAGCTGCTTCAAGAGCACTTTGATAAGGCCCCAATCCCAGAGAGATTTGGCTGCCTGGGCCAAAGAGATTGGCTGCCCGGGCCAGGTGTGACATTGGCAAGCATTGCCACTGAAAACTTGAGAATATCTTAACTTTTATGTGCATCTTAAAAAAAAACGCTAGAAAGACGGAAGCGCGGCCCAAGAGAAGATCGTATGCCAGAAAAACAATGGCTTTGCTGGTGACGCGTTTCTAGTGATGCATCTCTGTGTAATTGGGGCCTTACAGAGGTCTTGTCCCTCTGTCCTGCTGTCTTCCTGCTATCAGGAGCTGTAAAATATCTACAGGATGCTATGCTATCGTGGCTTACAAACTGAACTGCTGGCATGAGCCCCACAGCTCTAATATTTTATATATATATATATATATATATATATATATATATATATATATATATAGTATTTCAATGAGTGCCCTATAAAGGGTTAAAGGGAGGGTAAGTCATTTTTGAGAATGCTTGCTAAATTCGAGCTCAAATCAAAACAATATTCCTTTGC
>JAODTR010085677.1:0-14397 GCA_025399935.1 Amblyopsis rosae | reverse complement strand
AAAGCATTTTGTAGTTCTGTCTGCTTCTCTCTGATATTTCAGAACTATTATTTGAGAAATGTGCTATTATTTCCTTTAGAGTACACCAAACACCATTAGCCTACATGCCAGGTGTAAATAGCTTACTTTACAGGGCATGCCTATAGCTACAGCCAAGGAGGGTGGGGCATTGAATAGTGGACTTGCCAAAGCTGGTAGCCTTATGATGTTTATCACAGTAGGAAAATAAAACAATGTAACTCAAGTTATGCTACATCGGACGTATTTAAACAATAAAATATAATAAAACTTAAAATGTAAAAATATATTTTTTTTTTATCTCAAAAGTGGGGGGGATAATTTTGTTCTTTAAAAAACTGCGCCCCTGATTTCTATACTACTACTACTCACATAAAGTGGTAAGTGAAAGATGTATTAAAAGAATATACTCTTGAGATATTTACTGACAAACATGTGGCGAGCGTATCTGATTAGGAGTAAATCAGAATGTTTGTTGTCATTGTGGATGTACAGATTAGTGAGAATAATGCGGTAAATATGCAGAGGGATAACAGGGCATGACACAGTGTTGGCATGGCCCATTAGAGAGCCTTGTCCTGTTATGTTGCTGTAATAAACTGGCTATTCAAACAGCTAGCACGTGCTAATGCGTGTACGCCAGGAACACACATCAAGGCGGTTTGTTTGTGCATGAAAGTGTACACGTTTGTGCGTGAGTGTGTGCGTGCGTGCGTGTGAGTGTGTGTGCGCGCAATGGCTTGCCACCCTGCTGACAGTGAGTGGGTGATATATGGCAACCATGTACACCGCCTGTTATCTGCACAATTCTTGTCAAGCGCACACACACACACACACACACACACACACACAAACACAAAGCACACACTGGTTACGAGCAAAAGTTATGTCATTACCCACTAAGTTGCTTGCTTAGTTTCTTGTCTGATACATAATGTTTGTGGAAAAATGCAGCCCTATAGCTTCCCAGGCTCAACCGCATATACGGACAACAAACACTGTGGAAGTAATAAGAGTCTCGTCTCACTATACGAGACAGAAAATTAATTTGTAGACTACTGTATTAGCTGGTATCACCGGTATCTGTAGAACTGATCCCATCAGTATAGGATATGAAATATAGATGGAATGTTCTTGACCTTAAAACCTGCAATTCTGTCTTTACAACATATTTCACCACATTGCAATAATGTTATAGTTTGATTCAGGTTTATTTGTACTTGTTTGCTCTTATAACTCCAAAACTTTGTTACACTAAAGCTCGGCAGCTGTACATATTTAAAAAAATATATTAATGAAATATATAATGCAGGCCCGGGCTGCCAAATATGTCTCTAGGTAGCTCACACGATGGCCATTGTTAGCACTTTGTGGCTCTAATTAGGCTCATGAGGAGTGGATCTTTGTTGTTGTTGCTGTTATTGTTTTGTGGTGAGCAGACAGGCGTGAACGCATCAGGGAGAAACAGTTGCCATTCACACCTACACCCATAAAGAAAGGACTCACCATGTTTTGACCAATCAAACATTGTATTCTCATGGTGCAAGGTCAGTAAAGAATGCGCCAGATGTCTGCAGAGCCATAATAGCAGATGTGGTATTAGCATAATGATTGATGGGACCAAAGTCTCAACTAACAGTTTGTAGGTGTAGGCCTATTAATTTACATGTACCAGTACAGTACAGTGGAAGGTAGGCTGGTTATTTTTCTAATGCAGATGTAGGCTACTGGAGATGTGGGTGTATACTTGGAGTATACTTGCACATACACAGTATATATTAGCCACAGCTACTCTCGCAGTATTTCCTCTTGACGTAAGGTCTTCTTCGTGGTGGGGAGGAGCTGGGAGTCAAGTGGAGCTCCGTATAGGGTTGCCTGCCTGTTGTACAGCTTCTTCATAGAGTGAACACTGAATTTTGTAGTGAGAGAAGGACATTGCAGAAGCTATACACATGACCTATAGGTCTGCTCAGATTCCACTACACGTCCCTATATGACGTCAATTAGGCAAGCTGCTGGGGCATGACAGCTGTCTGACTATGGAACACGCTTAATTCAGGAAACATGTACCCCATACTATTTCACCACGGAATAGTATGGGGAAAAAATACTGAAGCAGGAGCTCAATGGGAGGTTGAAGACACCGGGAACACCTGATCTCGTCGATGTCAACGGCAAACTCTTGATTAATGCAGATGTGTGACTCTTACATCTTCCATTTTGGCCGTAAAAACTTAAACCTCAGTGGAAATATACTCCAGTCTTTGAAGGTTTACTTACTGAGGAGACCAATGGTGCACTTTGACACCTGCCGGTGATGGCTGTCTGACTCCTACCATTGTCATAGAACTATTCTGGGTTTAAATGAGCCTATTTGTTGCTACCTTAGCCGAACGGGGGTGGACAGTCTAGAAACCGTGGCAGGGTGTCATTCCTATATTTTTCCTAGCTTTACTTTTATCAAGGAAGCAAAGCCACATTCTTTTCCCCATGTGAACCAGAACGTATTTAATTGCTATTTTAAATGTTCAGTTGTCTTGTAATGACAATGACTGAGGCATTCATGAATATTTGTATGCCTCAATTATGAATTCATCATGACTACACCCAAACCGGTGTCAAACCAAGCTCAGCAGGTGGGCATTTATTTTCAAAAGGTGGGCAGATTTTTATATGATTCTATATACTGGTTCTACAGTATATGCTGCATATTGGATTGGGTGTGCACATTACATTTGTAGATACACATTATATTTCAATACAGCAAATAAGGTTAGCATATATATTACTGTAAGATGCATCATTATACACACATGTAGACTGCAATTGCTTCTCGTGAGTGAAGAAAACTATTTGACCAGGTTAGCATATACTGTAAATGTAATCAGTGTCTTTCTATCCAAATGTATCACGCCATTCAGTTAGCCAAATAAACCCACCCACAAAAGCTTATAACAAACCAGAGCACCAGGTGGGCCTCAACTCACACATATGGCAATAGGCTATATCATATTACAACATTGGCAGCTCTTGCTGCGTTTGTAGTTCTAGCTACAGTAGGTGATGGTTGAGGATGTATCACAGAATGTAAAGCATGTTGTTTTTATTCATTGTATTGTTGCTACAATTGTTTTGATCGCCTCATCTAGCTCTACCGCCATTTTGAAACACGCTTGACTTCAACGTCATCTCACTAACCCACGCTGATTGCAGGTCACCAGCAGGGTGGCTGTGAAAACGCTAATGTGATCAGAGTTTCCAGACTATAATCTCAGCAAAATAAACTGAGCTAAGAGCATAGTCAGGCAGAGCCAGGCTAGGGCATTATGGGTGTATGACACTGGCTGTGGCTTTCACTGGCTGACAAATACTGGAATAAACCAAAGCCTGTCTTCACAGACTTTATTGATTTTGATCTATAATTTATTCACATAAGAAATGGCTTGAATTTGACCTGGTGACATTGGCGTAGAGATATTGACAATGAGGAGAGCTTCACAGTGCACACGCTGTTCATCGGTTCATCACTGTGCAATGAGACTGTGGAAGACCTCTAATGGACAGGAGACCGCACGCATTACTTCATCACGTCATCTGTAATCTGTATGGCAATCATCAGTGTGGTTTCATTTTCATTGTAATATCAAATACAGCCTATGACGAGCAGAAGAGCCCTGTTTGTGTGTTTTTGACATATCTGTTTTAATCGAATAAAATTAATTGTTTTAAAAGAATGGATTTCTCAGTGTTCCGACATAAGGAGAGCCGTGCTTTTTTAATAACAATCTTGCCCATAAATATTATATGGACTTCGATTGAAACCCAGATGAAAATAACGGATTGTGGTATTTGTTGTTTTTAATTCAATTCCATGAGAGTGCTTCCTGACAACTTTATGTTCCCAGCAGCACAACAAAATGTCAGACTGGGCATTATGAAACCCACAATATTCAGATCAATTGCCATACAAGCACATCGACTCCTCTCATGAGAACTTGCCTTTTATGGCGTTATGAAATGTATTGCCATTTAAGTTAGCCCTCTGGAGTACACACATGTAGTACTGTAGCTAAATGGCAGTACTAGCAAACTAATACAGAGTTGTAAAATGGCAGTGTGTTGTGCTTTACATAATATACTGTAGCATAACACACTGCACAGACGTGTAAAGAGAGGAAGAAGTACATACAGACTTGTTAGGAGTAAAGCGATCGAAGGTTTCCAGCACATGCAACAGCATGCTGGGGTTTATTCATAAGCCAAGCTGCTGCCTGCAGTTTGGCCAGAGCCACATAGGGTCGCTGGGTTAAGGAATGATCAAGCCTCCATCTGAATAGCAGACAGCATGTTGTCAAGTCAATGCTTCGCTATTGAAATGTCGGACAATGACTTCCCTGTAAGGCAAGAAAGCCTGACCTTCAACAAATCACAGCTCTTTCAGTGTGTTGTAAAGAGCTCTGTCTGTCTGTCTCTGTCTGTCTGTCTGTCTGCTTCTGTCAATCCCTATAAAAGCTGAGGGAATATCTTTCAGTTGCAATTACAGTTGACAATACAAAAGGCTTAGTTATTTATACAAGGTATATTTTTGCTGTCTAAGCATAATGATATAGACAGACAGACAAACAGGGTGGGGGGGGGGGGGGGGAAGGGGGAAGGGGGTGGTTTGGAGGCAGGGGACTCTCTTAAAACATCACACCACCATATAAAATCACATTATGTATGCAATGCATATGTAAAATCATTGTATAGGCTATTACTTTCTCTAGACATGCACTATAACAGTACCTATAGTGTATGTGGAGTCACCATTGTGTGGCTCTGTTATTAAACCAGCTGAGATATTGGCGTTTTTGGAGCCTGGTTCAATGGATCTCAGCGTCACACCAGCGACTGTTAGGAGCAAACAGGACTCAGCCACTGTTGATGCCCTCATCTCCCATTGAACCTAATTGACCTCCCCTCAGACCTGAGTGTGGAAAGAGAGTCCACTAATCTGGCCAGCCAGAGTGCTTTCACTCAGTCTCTCTCTCTCTCTCTCTCTCTCTCTCTCTCTCTCTCTCTCTCTCGCTCTCTCTCTCTCTCGCTCTCGCTCTTTCTCTCTCTCTCTGTGTCTCTCGCCCTCTCTTCCACTTAAACCTAGCACACAGGAGGCCTGAGCGGCCAGATTGATTTCCAGTAAGGCGGCGTCTGGAGTGCGTTCCAAAGGTTTCCGGATGCGTTCATCCCCCTTTATTGCACTCTAATCACAAGGGGTGGTCAAAGCCTGCTCCTCACGCGTGTGCACGTCTAAACACACACACACACACACACACACACACACAAATACAGACACAAAACAAACAGACACACAGACCGCTGTGATATCTGTGCTGGGCTCCTACATCTAAAGGCCAATGTTTAATAGCTAAGTGCTTAATAAAGTTTTTAAGCATCGTTATTGCCTTCTTCATCTAAATGAATTCCATTGACCTTTCAAGGGAGGTACAGCCTTATTGAAGAATAAATAGGAATTTAATAATAGCAATGAATTATACCTATATCAATGTTGGCTTTGTTCTATACAATACAGCACAATATCAGTGTTTATGTATGAGATTGACAACGTACTGTATATGAAGGAAAGAAGAACAACTCTATATGGGCCTGCATAGTGATACTGAAACACCCCTTCCCCAGTCAACCCACCCCATCCTAGAGCCAACACTCTCATCAGCAGAGCTGAGTCAATCCCTTCCTCCAGCTTTGTGGCAAGCGCTTCCCAATTAACGCCGGGTCAACGTTTTAATTTGCTGGTCAAACACAGTTGATATTCATCCATGTGCATTGAGATCAGGACCCGGGATAATCACATTTCCTCACCAATAGCGATTACACCGTAGGAGGTTCGTTCTAGAAAGATGTGCCCAGTGACGGGGCCTATTTCCCGGATTGACCCTCTTGTTCTTGGCTATATTGTTAGCAATGCTCTCTCTGTCTGCTTTTTCCTCAGGGGTCAGGCCAGTTATCATGGGGTGAAGATCTCTGAAGTCTTGTGGCTGTAGACGCTCAGTCTGAACAACAATTATCTGGAAGCAAGCGCTTTCCCGCCTTTTTTATGGGTTAAACAGTCGCTAACTTTTCCTTCCTGCTGGCCATTTTTTAAAGCGATAGTTTTGATCATGTGGAAAAATGACCACAGGTACATATGATATATGTTGCCTTAAATGGAAAAGGCAGAACTGTCAGTTTATAGAGGGCCCTCTGGCACACCACACACGCTGTTCATAGACATACAGTAGGGCTTGTTATTACTACTCATTGTAGGTGACATGTAAATGATCTAAACGGCCAACAGACAGCTTCACAGCATCTGTATGTGGTGTGTGCAATGATCAGAAGAAATACATCATTAATTTGTGTTATATCACGCAGGGCTGTTCCTCCTCTTGACACTCCGATGTCCCCAGACAACGAATAGAAGAAAAAAAATTTCCCTTTGGATGAAACCCCCTTAAATCCGGTCTCCCTTAAACCTCTAATCTTGAAAATCACCTTTATATTATATTGCTTCTCACGATGCACCCTGTGAAGGTTTTCATCCGGTGTCTAATCCTGCATGGCATGAGTTGGGCGGAACGACGTCTGCGGTGGCGATTGCAACGAGACATGCGATGATGGGGTGCTGGCCCCCACCAACAGCTCAATAACGACGAGGCAGATGTATGACAGCCCCTCACAAGAGACCATCAGCCTATTTGTCTTCCTGTCTTTCCACAGGAAGATGGATAACCCTTCACCTCTTCTCCTTCCACGGAGGCATTCACTGTCGAAGGTGTCATGAGGAGCCTGTCATCATCCTTCACGCTCATCCTTCAGCCTTCAGCATTTGTTTACACTGGATACATATATTGGTCTTGATGCATGCTGCCATAGTCCTGGACACTGAAGCTGATGTACGTCTGTAGTATGTACCGTTAACGAAACCATGCACAACCATGTCCATTACTGTATGTGTGCATGCTACGTGTGCATGCTACATATGCATGCTAGGTGTGCTTGCTAGGTGTGCATGCTAGGTGCGCATGCTAGGTGCGCATGCTACGTGGGCATGCTAGGTGCGCATGCTACGTGTGCATGCTACGTGTGCATGCTAGGTGTGCATGCTACGTGGGCATGCTAGGTGCACATGCTAGGTGTGCATGTTACGTGGGCATGCTAGGTGTGCATGCTACATTGGCATGCTAGGTGTGCATGCTACGTGTGCATGCTACGTGGACATGCTAGGTGCACATGCTAGGTGTGCATGCTACGTGGGCATGCTAGGTGCGCATGCTAGGTGTGCATGCTAGGTGTGCATGCTAGGTGCGCATGCTACGTGGGCATGCTAGGTGTGCATGCTACGTGTGCATGCTAGGTGTGCATGCTACGTGTGCATGCTAGGTGTGTATAGGCTACATACACATTATGACCACATTGTGTGTGCACACATACAGTACACTCACACACAGGTCACTCACGGGTGGCCCCGGAAGTGCAGGATGCAAGGGCAGGCCGGAAGATGGGAGGAAATCATTACATCCCTACATTTTAATCCCTCCTTTCCCTTGGGTAACTATACCTGTTTCCATTGCTCAACAATATGTCATTTTCCAAGACCAGGCCAAATGCTATGTGCTAAGCCCTAAAGGCTACAGAATTCAAAGAAAGCTATTTTCCTCTCCTCCCAAAACTCATCATTTGAGTCTATCTTGTCACGTATATAGTAGTTCATGGTCTGGGTGCACTGCATATGGGCTATCATTTTTAGATGGGTTTAAGTCAGACGAGCGGTGGTGGTCACCTTGGTAACAGCACGGAGGTGAGATATGTAGAGTTCGGCGAAGGTAAGAGTTGAGCTCGTCAGAGCAAGAGCATATAAATCCTTGCTGATGGCTGCAGTGCACAACAAGATGCAACCTCGAGCATCCCTCTGATCAAATGATTGCTTTTTGTTCCGGAGAGCCTTCAGCATGCACGTAAAGAGCTTTGTAGCACTTCCAGATCAAAGGTCGTTTCATTTCTATTGAACCGTGAATTAAGTAAAAAACACCTCCATGTGAATGTACTGAATTCATTCTCTTTGAGGGTCATAGGAGGGACACTGGGGACTATAACCTAACAGTGCTAATGCCAACAACACAGCAAAAGACAGAGTGATGCAAACCAATAGAAATAGTCCTTCATCCTGGTCTTGGTAGCATGTTATCTTCCCCAGAAGCATGTATTTCCTCCCTGGTTGTGAGCTGTGTACAGGCAGGGAACTAGTGCAAGTGAAGAATGCCCACCAGTCAACACTAAGGACATGCGCTCTTGGGGTGGAGTTGAGTTTCAATTTAAAACAAAAGCCATTCAGTAATGCCAAATAATAAAACCAAATAATAACAATACCAAATCTGTTGTGATGGCCGCATTATAACACACAATCACATTTTAAGTGTTCATATTTAAGTTATACAGTTGTTCATTGTAATTATTATAAAATGTATACCTTGTTACTTTGGCGATAGTTTTGCTGGTGATATGTCTGGACTTTGTGACTGTACAATGTCTGCTTTAAGTCAGTTAATTCCTTGTGTCCTCCCCCCTCTCTGTGTGAGTCCCTCTCTCCTACTCACTGTGCCTGTCACTGAATGGAGAGAGACGTCCACGGAGGGCGGGTTGTCCATTTAAAGGCATAAAGATGCAAACAGTCAAAATGTTATGTTGAAAGAAGGCTTCAGAACTCCCACGTATGTACCAGAGCATACAGCCAGCTTTTTAAGTGTGAATCATAGCAATACACATCCTGGAGCTTGTAGCATTTTCATAGTCCCCAAATAAACCTTTTTGCTATCAAATAAATTGCTTATGTCAGAGGGTAGTGGTAGGACCTAATGCCTCTCTTACCTCCAGAGATGCTAGATTACCATAAACCTGTTTTATAATAATTCAACTTTGTTGACATTGGGGATCTAAAGAAATGAGGAGTGAAGTATATCAACAGGAGCGATACATCCCACTCCATACTGTTGCACCTGAAAGAAAATAACGTTCTCTTAACGATCTAGTGATAATTCATCTTTAATTATACATAATCCAATATACTGTACCATGTACTCTGCTTCACAGAGGTGTACAAACATTATTACAGTGCAGACAGAGCCAAACATGGACTCACAGCTTCATATGAGCCCAGGTGTGAAGGAAACACCTGGGGGTGATGTGTCACCCTTAAATCGGGAGCGAGCGCTGGCCTAATGGGTGATTAGATTTCACAGGCTTCGACCCACCTGCATCTCCACTCCCTTCAAAGTGTTGCACAGCAGCTAATCCACTTTTGGTGGACCCAAGGCCATCAAAGTCTCATGAGGTTGAATGTTGAGTAAGTTCGCCGTAACGGCGAGGGACAAGGCATCTATCATGTCCGCCACCAACCTCTTCTCATTTCCAAAGCCTCCGATTGATTCCTTTTCTTCAGTTTTTCCTTCTTCTCTGAAATATAAATAGATAAATGTCAGCGAAGGAGGCAATACCCCACCTAAGTGTTTGATCACCGGCTAACGGGACAATTTAATATAGGATTCCTGCCACTGAAAGAGTCCAGACAGACATCTTGTATTAAAATGTTATCCCTCTGAGTAGGATACACTGTCCTATAGTCTATCTAGTTATGATTTAGGATTTCCCAAGTCTGGTACAGCTCAGTGAAATAAAAAAGAACATGGCAGACTCAATATTGCTGTAGGATTTTAGAGCTATATATTTAGTGTCATTTCTTAGAAATTCCATACTATAGATCCATCAGCTGTGATATCTGATCTGGTTGATATGCTTTGCTCTCTGCTCAGTTTTTGACAAGATAATGTATTCAGTACAGTATATACACTATATTGGCAAATGTATTGGACCGCCCCTCCGAATCATTGAATTCAGGTGTACCAATCACTTCCATGGCCACATGTGTATACAATCAAGCACCTAGGCATGCAGACTGCTTCTACAAACATTTGTGAAAGAATGGGTTGCTCTCAGGAGCTTACTAAATTCAAGCGAAGTACTGTGATAGGTTGTCACCTGTGGAATAAGTCCATTCATAAAATCTCCTTAATACTAAATATTCCATGGTCAACTGTTAGTGGTGTTATAACAAAGAGGACGTGATTGGGAACAACCCAACCTCAGCCAAAGTGGTAGGCCACATAAAATCACATAGCTGGTTCAGCGCATGCTGAGGTGCACAGTGCGCAGAAGTCGCCAACTTTCTGCAGACTCAATAGCTACAGACCTCCAATCGTGGTGTGGCCTTCGGATTAGCTCAAGAACAGTGCGTAGAGGGCTTCATGGAATGGGTTTCCATGGCCGAGCAGCTGCATCCAAGCCTTACATCAAGTGCCATGCAAAATGTTGAATGCGGTATATAGCACTCCGCCACTGGACAGGCAGGTTTGGCAGTGCCAGGAGAACAGTACTTGCCTGATTGCATTGTGCCAACTGTAAAGTTTTGTGGTGTGGGGTTGTTTTTCAGGGGTTGGGCTTGGCCCCTTAGTTCCAGTGAAAGGAACTGCTAATGCTTCAGCATACCAAGACATTTGGAATAATTTCATGCTTCCAACTTTGTGAAAACAGTTTGGGGATGGCCCCTTCCTGTTCCAACATGCCTGTGCACCAGTGCACAAAGCAAGGTCCATAAAGACAGCCTTCCTAGAAGAGTGGAAGCTGTTATAGCTGCAAATGGTGGGCCAACTCCATATTAAACCCTACTGATTAAGAATGGGATGTCACCTTCCTGTGCATGTAAAAATGCAAATGAGGATGGGGTGGCATTTTTGGTTTATTTTCAAAATCAAACTTTTCATTCTTTTTAACTAGCTACAGCTGTTAAGTGAACCAAGAGCAAATGTAATCTCTGAATGTGAAAACCTTACCAATCCTATGAGACGTATCTTTGGATGTTGACTCGAGCCAAAGAGAAAATTAATGAGTTGTATTTATGAAAAAAAAGAAGAGTTCTAAAAGTTAAGCTTGTCTCATACTCTGGGGAAATATTCTCTCATTACCCATGGTGTGGGGGGAGTGGGCAGAGAACAGCAATAAGGTGGCTTTCAGCTGAGGCTCAGCAGAAAATGAAATGTTCCCAGTGACAGTAGGCCATGTAATGGATCTCATCTGGTTCTACCAATGTATGAAAATTAAATGGAAATTACTGACATACAAAAATATATTTTATATTTCTTCTTTTCTTCGAAGCGATTGCCTCACCAGTGGGATTATCATTCTCTGCTTCTTTCTCTTGTTTTGTCATTACTCAAACAACCACCTGTTGTGCCATTAATAACAAGCAGAGCTGCTGCTGCCAGGGTAATTGTGGGGATCGACTTGTTTATCTCCATCCAGCACACCACACATAACAGTTATTCTTTATTTGTGATATGTATTGCAATACCTCTGAAGGGCATAGCCCTGAATGTAATGCTAGCAACCCATAATGCTGGTTATGAGAGCAATAGTCTGCAATGGACAGATTTGTTAATACCATAGTCATAACAAGCTAACAGGAAAATGGCTAGTGGTTACGACAATGTACAGCTATTGACAAATGTAGGCTACTAGGAGACATACAACTATTAGTTAATGCTGTACCTGTAGGCGAAAATGCATATGTCCCAAGTACATTGTCATGTAACATGGTAAAAAGAAATGCTGACATTGTTACAATGAAAAGCAAACGTTGTAATCGTATAATTTCCTGTGAGATAACACTGTGGTTGTAGCATACAAAAGACAGCACAGATGGAGGTTTGTTTCATCTCAACAGAGGTGCTGCAGCACGTAGCCCTACTGTAGTTATTTTTAAAGAGGTGAATATTCAGGTTGTGATCACAGTCCTGAAAGTCTTCTCTGAAACCTATCATCTTCAAACGCATAAACACAGGGAAATCCCAGACACAAGCAAAGGCCTTTCGCATATGTTGTCTAAATGCTCATGCCTTCAATTAATTATTAGGGTATAACACAATGGAGTGGTGTGTGTGTGTGTGTGTGTGTGTGTGTGTGTGTGTGTGTGTGTGTGTGTGTTTTGCAGGCGCAGTATGGGGGAGGCAGTAGAATGCACTAGAAACACAGAAGAAGTCATGTTTATTTGCAGGAAGGACCAATTGTCTTTTGTTTAGTCTAATGCAGTGCACTTGACCCATGCTGTCTCTGCATGCTGTCTGCTCATTTTGCTGCCTGTACAGCCAACTGGTCCTCAGGAGCGCTGTTACAGTTGTCATAATGAATGTTTTAAAAGTTGGTTGGTTGTAGTTTTAATGAGTCAATATATCTATCTAATTTCTATTCTATATTTACAATCAAACATGGGACACATATTATTGTCGCTGGCTTTCATATAGTTTGGTAGGCCTGTGGCTATATCAGTTTATGTAGATACTAATCTCAGAAGTTGATTTCATCACTCTTTGATGCAATCAGTCGAAACACAATGTCTTCCAGACACCCGGTTTAATACAAATAAAATGAATATTTCATATGAAATTCATATTGTGGTTTCTTTTCCAAGGTACAGTATATTTTCCCTCAATTTGACATGGATTTCCATCCATCTATCAACAGACGTAATAAAGGCCCTTGCCAATTCAAGCGCAAAACGGCATCTACAGGATAATCGCTGTGACCGTGTTAATCTTTCCCAGTCATTTTGCATATCAATATGGGCATCCCAAAATTGAAATCCCTATTATATTTTAAACCGCCGCCTTTTCATGGCTTTTCATTACGGGCATGTCAGCGGCAGGTCAAATTAAAATGCCATCTCAATACGAGAGTTGTGGGTGGGAAGGGGCCCTCAGACGACATGCTCAGTCCACTTACAGTTTAACCTCAATCGCCCGCGAGATGACAAACCCGAGCCAGGGCTGAGTAGGGACGCACATGGGCCGCGTGTGAATAAGGCGTTCTGGAGGTGCCAGTCTATAGCACACATAGCACCATCACACCTGTCAGAGACAAGCCTGCCTCTCTGTTAGTCACCATTTTCACTCATAAACTGACAGTGAGGCACAAGCCCGCCGTACGATTCATGCCCCAAATATACACATGGAATGACATAGTGCTAGGAAAGCACATTTCTGGAGATAATATAGTAGAAACAGTAGAACAAGAATGAAACTGTGTGCAGTGTGTGTGCAGTGTGTGTGTGCGTGCGTGCGTCGGTTGGGTTTCGCCTTTACAGTAACGGCCCATGAAATAAATTGCAGACAGTTTCAACAGGCTGGGCTTAATTCATTGTGAGTGTAAGACTCTTATCACTATAGGCCACACAGCACACAAAAACACTCTCATCTCTGGGACGTCACATCCGCAGCCTCTCTTGAAAGAGTCAAGGTTGACACTCAGTCAGAAAATGTCAATGCTTTCTTCTTCTTGTGGGTATTCGTTTGTGTTTCCTTTAATTTGCTTCTTATTTTCTTCATCGTACACAATAATCGTCTCTTCTAGAACACCAACGCCAGTATTGGCTTTGTTGCCAAGTAGCAAGTTGCAGGCAAGTGCCATCACCCATCCCACTTCACAACACGTCTGTTATTTCTCACGAACAATAGAGCTAAAACCCTTCAACAGACCCACGGTGCAATATATTTGACTAATAGCTGCACAGGGAAACTTTTTTTATGATAAAATATGGCATTTTAATTAATGTTAGTATTATAATTGGTTTTCCTTCCCAGGCCCAAGAAAACAATAGCCAAACATGAGAACTTATGGGGTTGCTAATAAAACTGTAAATGTTTTTTTTTGTGTAAGTATTCAGTGGTAAATATTCAGTGGTAAGGGCACAGCGGCATAATGACACGTATAATATGACCTAATTTAAGCATATCAGTTGTTTCCCTATATGCAGCTTTAATGAATGTGCATATAAATATATGTGCAGGGAAACAGGAATGAACACAGTTCAGGGTCCACCAGTTGGGGGCCCACACAGGAACCTATTTAGCATGTCACACATTGCCATGTTAGGTGAGGAAAATATCTGAAGTTAGTTTACAGGCATAGCAGCTACAGTATATGAGAACCGATAAGTCATGCTGTAACAAGCAAACCAGTGGGGTTCTCATGCTCCAGCCGTTCTCTGATTCTCCAGTGAATATTTGATAATGAGGCTTATTTGTAGACACTGTCTGCAACATCAACAATTGAGAAAGTGTGAACAAATGTTTTTTTTTAAACCTGTATATGTGAAAACAATGCAGCCATGTTGATGGGGTGTGTGTGTGTGTGTCTGTGTATGTGTATGTGTGTGTGTGTGTGTGTGTTATGTCTAATGATTCCTAGTCCTGGAAATGAGATAGGAAGAAGTCAATGGGGAGATGGGGAGGGGGG
>JAODTR010085666.1:0-14398 GCA_025399935.1 Amblyopsis rosae | reverse complement strand
CGGGGGCCCCGGGCTTCCTCCGGGCAGGGTAACCTCTCCTCTTGAATGATTTTTCATAGGGGTCTTCTGAACCATTCATTCTTCAGAAGGTCAAGATCAGCCAGGTGGTAACCAGACCACCTCACTTTGTGAATATAATCTTAGCTAAAATAAATTTACCTGAGAGCAATAGTTTGGCAGAGCCAGGATATGAAGTCTTGACAAAGTGTTGATTCTAAATGTAGTCTGAATCCTCGGTAAATATGTGCTTTTGGAGGCGTAAGGTTCACCACTAGGTGGGGCTGCGTCACGAGCAAAGAAAGTATAATCAGCTATCGTTTCTGTTGCCCATAAACCTGTTGTTTTAATTTACCACACATAAAGTAGTAGACGATGATGGATCCCGCACACATCTATGATAATGACAGTCAGCACTGCAAACATCATTCAATTTTCCATCCATCATATCTGGCAGAGAATGCGCAAGAACGTCTCGCGAGATAAAACATAGACATACGATTCTGTATTCTCGCGTTTTCTGTTCTGGCTGAAACATGGCTACCTCCATTGAGAGTCTACTAGAAGAAATCTCCAATGTTGAAGATCCAATTGAAGAATTGCAGCACTTGAAAACAGCCCTTTTATCAATACCAGTAAGCGCACTGAAGGAATCATTGAGTGGGCAGCGGTTCAACGTCATCTTCTGCCTTCTGAACACAGATAACAGGTTGTTTTGTACATTGTTTACATACGCTATGCTGACTTCTGCTAGCTTACTGCTGAGTCAGTTAGCTTTCCTCCAGCAGGGTACCGGTACTGGTGCGACTTTTGGCTCTGGCAAACTGTTTTAAATGACTGGATATCGTTAACTGTACCTGCTTGGATGACACATTAGACATCATTTCTAATTTCTTTCGTAGGGTGCAGGTTGAGCTATGTGTGGACATACTGGAACGCATTTTACGCGCGCTCAGTCCAATCTACCTTTGCCAGAACTTCAAACTGGAGCTCCAGGAGGGTCTAGGCCATCCTAATGAAACTGTCAAGACATTGGCGTTGGCACAGGTAGGTTCCTGTAGCCGCTTCACACAGTCACATAGGAACATTTATTGTAGGTCAGTATACCTACAATAACTATTTTACACATATACATTCAGATTGGTAGAATGGTGGAACACCCCGAGGCAGTTAATGAAATCCTCAGGAACCATGACATTCTTCAAGTGATCATTCAATGTATTGGAGGCGAGAATATGGCCGTGGCAAAAGAGGTGATTATAACATATCAGATTAAATTAATTGAGTGATTATATTAAATGTGTGTGCAGTGCATTGATTTGTATGTGTATGTTTTTGTAGGCTGTTCGCTCCCTATCCAAGCTCAGCCACTCCAAGCCTGGGTTAGATGCATTGTTCCGAAGTGAACTCCTTAATGACATGAAAGCAGTTATGTCTATAAATGACACTATCAGATACAGAATATATGAGGTAGGTGTGTTATGTGTTATTTTATCCATCTCCCCTCAAAACATTTAGACATTTATGTGGCCCTTGTGCTTACATAGATAGCTGGATAGTCTTTTTAAACAATAGTTTTTATTTATTTTTAAGAACACCTCCTATACCTTTTTTTTATTTTATTTGTGGGGTACAATGATTGGAAAACCACCAAACCACAAGGACTGCTTTTAAAACATCATACATTCATTGGCATGCAACAAAATTGGACTTTGTTGAATGCCAACATATTAGGAGCCTTTTCAATGTACATATGTTAATCTCAGTAGTATAATCACTTCCTGGGGACCACACATTAGTAACTGACTGTTCAAGCATAAGTATTATTCCACTGTGCTGGGCTGCTCTTATGAAGCATAGAATATAGCTTGTGATAGTGATTAATATTAATGGTTGTTCATATGCATTATAATTCAGACAGTCAAGATTGTGTTTATGCTTGCAGCTGATGGTAGACATCTCTTCTGTGTCGGCTGTGTCTCTTGGCTACTGTGCTAGTAGCAGCTTCATCTCCCAGCTGCTGGATGAATTGACAGGAGAGGATATACTCACTAGGTAAATGCAAGAAAATCTGTTTAAGCTATTTGGTATATCATGCTAAAAGACTTGCCCCTCTGCTTGTGAGATGCAAGTGCATTCTGTACGTTTATATGATGACTTTAGGTGAAGTAACAACCTCAACACATTTATGTTTCCAACAAGCTTAGACTACCATCCAGTACCCAGACAATCCAATGCTGTTTACACTGGGGCTTGGGAAGACAACTTCACATTTTACAGTTCCAAGTCATTCTAGTCAGCCAGTATTGTTCACTCACTTCAAAACCACTCATATTTACTGTGCCTCTTTTTTAGCTATGCTTTCTTGGTCCCAACATATTACATCAAACTGTACAGCTGCCCACATTGGGGTACAGTATTTCTAAACGGAACATGTATCTGTATTTATTTTGTATTTTTGCAACTAAGCATTTTATTAGCCTCTTGCTCTCTGCTGCTGTAACATAAACTACCTGTGTTAAGGGTCACAGCCATCGAAATGGTGACCACTCTAGCCCATAGTAATCACGGCCGACAGTACCTGGCCCAACAGGGTATAATGGACAAGATCTCCAACATGATCAGAGGGGCAGACTCAGACCCGTTCTCATCCTTATACCTGCCTGGTGAGTCCCTTCCACTTTGGATGGACTGCTTCAATGCAATGCGTTACAACTGTAACAAGTAGCGAGACACACTATACTACTCATTTTTTTTTTCTTTTTTTTTTTCTTGATGTCGATAATGTATAGTTTCCATGGTGATGCTACATTTAGTGTACTATAATGTGAATATTGCCATAGGTCTGGTGAAGTTCTTTGGACACCTGGCAATCATGGACAGCCCACAGCAGGTGTGTGAGGCCTACCCAGCCTTTCAGAGCAAGGTGTTCCAGATGGCTGTGGACCCAGATCCTGTGATGACCGGCGTTGCTCTGGACACTTTGGGAGTCCTGGGCTCCACTGTAGAAGGCAAACAGGTCCTGCAGAAAGCAGGTTGGTGAAAGCATTTAAGTCAAATGTACTATAATAGTAATGTAATCAGAGTGAAGCATTTGGTTTGTATACACACTTTATTGTTTCATGCAGTATATTACTTTTGTGATAATATTAATATTAATAATGATGCAAATTTTAAATAGTGTGTACCGAGCAGAATACTTAGTACATTAAACGCAATATAACAATTACAGTGTAAATTGCACTGCACCCTAAAATGTGTTGTTGACACATCAATGCTGGTGTTAACATTGACAAAATTCCTATTTTTATTCAAATCGGCATTTTATGGGATAACAATACCCATAAAAAATATGAATGGGGGTCCCCCTCTCAGCCCCTCCCCTCCCCTCACTCAGCTCCTTGACACATTTTTCAAAGTTGTAGTGGGTGGAGTCAGGCTCAGCGCTGGGATGCAGTAAACTTTAAGGATTAGAGTAATAAAGCAAATAACGATATGCAGAATATGAGTAAAACAAATACAGTGAACATTTAATATAGTAATAAGAATAGAGAATAAAAATGTGTTTTTAAGAAGTGACTTAAAACAACACACTCAACTGAGTCAACTATAAGTTTGCCTTATATGTAAGTGGGCATGGCAAGTATTTGTCCATCATAAATTAACATGTTTTTCCAGCAGGAAACACCATACACACCATTTGAGGGTTAATTAGTCTAACCTATTCCTCCCTCCTTTATATATGGCTTCTTTCAGGGGAGACATTCAAGGCGGTGTTGTTAAGAATGAGCCAGCTGATCAGGTGTGGAGACACTGAGCTGAGGGTGCGCTGCTTAGAGGCCCTCTCCCAACTCCTCACTTTACAGGTTGCATGTGTGTGTGTGTGTGTGTAGCAGCCACCTCCCTTTGCCTGCACTTGAGGACAGTGGTTAATTCTTCCCAGTGCTATTGCAGGTGGAGCACCAGACCGAGGACCTTGTGGCATTGACAGAGTCATGGTTCCTGCTGCTCTCTGGTCAGCCCATGGACATGATCCGCAACATCAGCACACAGCCTTTCCCTGAGCTGCACTGTGGGGCTCTCCGCATATTCACTGTGAGTACGGAGCCTTTCCCACTCACGATATGCCTGCTTTTAATCCTACGGTCTGAGTTCTTCATTTCCTGATGAATATTATAGTTCCAGTTTGGACTGGTACATCTTGCTTCTAACTTTTGACAATGCACAGTGTTTATTATAATCTACTATAAGCCCAATGCAAGAGGAATATTATAACTTTGCACATTGCTATCCTCATCTATTCATTACCCTTTTTGATTTTAAAAGTGGTCATATTATTTAGATTTACAGTAAATCTGTATCCTTGCCCTGTGTAGTAGCAGAAATCACATGAGGTGTAGAGTTGTCAATGTCCATTCACCTATAATTCTAAAGAATCAATGTCGTCGCTCAGGCTAGCAACAGCAGCAAGTCAGTTTACCTCCAGGCTTTCAGGAACTAGTGAAACCCTGGAGATAAACTGGGAGCATTTACATGATTGTGTAAATAATTAGTGACTAATTGGCTGTGTTATGTAACGCAACAGTCTTGTTCTTAAAAAGTGTATGCTTGTTGGGATGTTTCAGGCCATTGCCCCCCAGCCATGGGGACAGAAGCTAATGATCAGTACCCCTGGCTTCATGGAGTTTATTATTGACCGTTCAACTGGGCAAACCAAGGATGCCAAAGATGCCAAGTTTGAAATGGTGGGGGCGCTTGTGAGTTCAACCACAGCCGAGAACATCTTGGGGAGCCAACATTACCTGCGCCTGAGAACCTATCTCCGTGAAGGACCGTACTATGTTTCAGTAGTTGCTGCAGTCTGTACTGAAGGTGCAGACTGAGACAGAGTCTAGGATAACTTACACTTACAGGCAAAAACCAAATATCTGCAAAAATTCTGTTTCTGGAATAGAAAACCATTCATGCATTAAATATACCCAAATTTCAGCTCCACTTACTGAAATCTGTCATAATCTACTGTTATTTCATTCCATTCTTGAGAGTCATGCTGTTCTCTCCATGCAGTGCCAGATGTGGCAGTCTATGCCCAAGGAACAGATCATTACAGGTGTGTTCGACACCCTGTGAACAGTGTCTAGTCCCTTTTCAGTTGAGGTTTTCCTGCCTTCTTCCACTTTATCTTGTCATTAGCAACTTTTGCTTAACCTAACATTTTCACTTTTCATTATTAGGTTATGGTATTATTTTTTTTAAAATGAATAGTGTGTTGCTCCATGCTTCCATGCTGTATACCTCCATATACAATGTGTGTGTGTGGGGGCGGGGTTGCAGATACAGTATAATGCTTGTATGTAACCTCATGTCGTCCATCATAAAGATTATGCTTCATGCAAGGATAGATTACAACTAAATGTTCCACACCTCTTGTCTACAATATTGAAATTGAAATGCGCTGGATAGCTTTTTGTATTGAATGTTTTTGTCTATCAGTATGTCTTTTTTAAATTAAAACATAAGCATCTACACAACCATAGTCTCTTGATTGCTTTTCACATTTAGATTTACTTCAAGCTGATGGGAAACGTATTAACTTCTGACTTGTCAAGTTTCCATTAGTTATATAAACTCTGAAACAAGGTGCCACTCGCAGAATGTTCTGTTCTGCCTAATGGAATAAATTAGTATTTTATGTCAGGGATTTGAGGGGAGGTGGCAGGTATTAATCTAATGTCTCACTTTATCTCTCAATCACTTCTGTTGACTTAATTTATACCTGCTCAAAGTGAATAAATGGAACTGATTAGAAGAGTTTATTAGAAGTAATCAAGATTCAAATGGTATTTTGGGATGTATAGCATTTTACAATATTAAGTTTCATTATTTGCCTGCAAACACAACTTTCTTGTGTTCTATGTTCAAATCTCACTTGTCAGTGATATGAGGAATTGTTTACGGTCCTAATAAATTAATCTATTTCCTCATATGATATTACATTAATTATTGAGGTTTGTAAATAATGTTATTAGGCATATATTGTGTATTTATCTGCACTTCTTTTTATTTGTAGTTTTATGTATATTTATATATATAAATATATTATATATATTATATATATTCATATATATTCTTTATCTATGCATGTGTATGAACCTATGCCCCAACCCGTGAACTGTTTATGTTGAAACCCCTATCTTTGTTTCATATGTGCACGTACATTGTGTTAATGATAATAAAGTTACATTTATTTTAATTGAATTACCCTTGTTGAAAGCAACATTACAAAACAGTTTTTATTTGCTCGTGTTTATTTATCTCTTCTTGCCCTACAATGTTCTATCAAGTTCACGCATTTGGGGTGGGGTTAGTCCATTTACACCTATGTGCTAATGTGTTATGTTCTGCCAGCCTGATATTAGGCTACACTAACTGATAAGAATCAATATTAGGCTCCCAATGAAAACCCTGTTAGATCCACATCATGAATAGGCATACTTCTTTGCACCCTTCATGTCTTACATATCCACACACACAACCGTGTAGCATCGTCATGTGCGTCAGCCGGGGGCTCAAGGACAGTTTTTCTTCAACCTGCAATGAAGGTAGGTAGGTCTCCGCTGAATAACTCGGGATCAGGCTGCTTAGCAATCGTAATCACTCGCACAACTGTGCTGTGTTGTGCAGCAGCCAGCAGGTGTCAGTGTTACTGTACACTGAAGACGAATAATCTTTGCAGCGTGGGTTCTAGAATCTCATCTCATACATAGCCTCCTAAAGCTTAGGCTAAGGCTATCGAAGATCGTTTAGCAGTAGGATGAATATATATCTTAATTCGATTGTGTCACGTTTGGGTTAAACAAGTAGGTCTACAACAATACTAATAATGTCACATTTATTATTAAAAGTCATGCATGTCATTTATTATTAGAAAGTTATTAAAAAAACGGCCTAAAATAGGCTAGGCTTTGCTAGGGGTAGTTTGAGGTCTATAGGAAGGTTAGAGTTTCTTAGGAATCATATTCAAGTAGGCCTATATGGCAGGCGTAGGCTAAACTATTGAACCTGAAATTGGTGAGGTTCCAATAGGTGGTGCTAATCTCCTGTTGTTAGCATCCTCATAATGTTATAGGACTTAGCCTACAACTTCACTCACTGTCTATTTCCTGCAGGTGAAAGGCTGCCTGTCTCTATCCAGATAATAATAATAATAATAATAATAATTATTATTATTATTATTATTATTATTATAAAAAGAAAATATCTACTGAGAATACACGAGATTAGGCTGTATAGTATCAACCAGTTTTATAACGGATAATGTTTATCTACTCGGAGTCATCCTGAACAAGAGCTCATCCGATGCACTTAACCAGAGAAGAGCACACTCTCGAGGGCAACTTTAAACCGACCATATCTCTTAGGTCTGACTGCCGCGTTGGACCACCGGCTAAAATGTGCAGCGAATGTTATGTTAACCAGACGTTTGTTTATGATGATGGGACTGCCAACCAGCACAAACGAAGGTAAGGAAACACACTAGTCTGGGACATATCCTACGAAACGGGGCATTATAGGCTACAAACGTTTGTACCTGAAAATATGGGGTATACACGTTTTGGATTTGAGTAAGTAGGCTATAGCCAAGTAAGAAAATGGACGTTGAATTTCAGATTTCAGTTAACTGATAAAGTAAAGCAGTATTTATTTTGGTGAATATTAAGCCTATACGTCGCAATAGTTTTTTTGTAAATTAATTTTCTGAGGCTATAACTGCCTACAATTTGGCTTCTGGATTTTTGTAATTTTAGTTTTATAGTAAAAGCATAACATGCCGTGCGTTCACATATGGTCTGTGAATGTGTCATTCACGTGTCAACTGCTGTGAAATTGTCCAATGATGATAGAGGACTTTAGCGTATGATTGTAGGCTGTTAATGTTTGTGTTGTCCTTTGTGTGTTATGTTAAATATAGGCCAATCAGTTTATGTATTTATGTCACATAAATCACTTATCATTTTTAGCATGAATCCATTTATTTCCATTAACTAATTTGCTTTCTTGTTAACAGGACCTCATTTACATGTCATTTGCTCATGTGGTAATGTGGTACGTGTCCCCCCCCCCCCCTCGCTCTGCTATATAAAGTGAACCTGGATTTACACAAAGGGATACATCAGCTCAACAAATGGTTCAAACAATATTTTGTCATCTGCTATTGTTGTGTCACTGTCCATTGTGTTGATGGATACTGTTGTCTGGGGCCATCCTATGTTTCAAAAACCATATGGGAAATATGCTTAATCTATTATTTATGGTGTTTATTTACTAAGCATATTGGGACAGAGTGAGAAATACACAACTTGAAGGTATAGTCACCTATTGTAAGATATAAGCTAGGCCTAGACTTTTGTCAAATTCACCAAATATTTCCTAACACTTTGCTATCTTACTGTACCGTTCTCTGTGCGTGCTCCATAGGAACATAAACAAAGTGGCAAACACCGCTGACAACACAGGCAAAGTAAAAAGCCATAACAAACACAATATTCTATAGCATCACAAAAATCCATGCAACTTAACAAATCACTATACACTTTATTACTTGGGAGCAGTGCTCTCTGAAGAAGACTCCCCATTCTTTGTCAAAAATACACTGCAACAAGGAAAGAGCCAAAACAAAGAATATTGGACACTCATCCCCTGATGGAGAGCTCTTAAAGATAATAATGGATAGCATTTAATGTATGTATACTGCATATAGGAAGCTACTGTATATAAGCAGTTGTGAGGTGGTAGGTAAGGTGTTGAGGCCTGAGGGTTGAAGCTTTCCAATGGTTGTTTTAGTATGTTGAACTGTTACTGTAGGTAGCGCAGCTGTATAGTATAGTTTTTCTGCATCTCTGCACCTGCATTGTATGAGTTTCCTAATCTTTTCATTAGCATGGTCAGCTCTTTTATAACAACAAACTGATCTTTTAGAGGAGGCACATCGTAAAAATATGAGTCATTTGTATGAGCTGCAAACAAAATCTTCCTCTATGGCAACCACATCTACACAAACAAAGTGAAAGTGTCATTAATGACTTGAATTACATATTTTATTGAAGTTGCAACATCAACAAGATCTCAAACTGGGCCATTACATCATTGTAATCCTTTCTGATGGCTCAGTATTTTTAGGGGAATTATGAATATTGCATTGATTTAGCAGATAACATACAGGTATATAGACTACTGATATTTAGCCATTACATTAACACATTTCACTGGCCTTATCTGACTGTTTGATAACTCATATCTAACATTGCTTTGTAGTTAACCTGGATGGTAATACACAATGTTGAGTTAACTGCAGTATGCTGTATTTTAAGGTTAATTCATCCTGTTTACACAAGGTTGAGGTTTCCTATTCATCTTATATCTCCAAGATACAGGCATTGGGTCATCTGCACACAACACCTGCTCTCAGGGCAACAGGTAACGCATCCCATAGCTATATTTCTGCATGTCACTAAACTCTCTCTAAATTACAGTTGAAGGTGTAGATGATGTAGGAGTTCCTCCACATTTGAGCATGTCCAGTTCAGTACAATGTCATTAGAGACACAACCTTTTAACTGATCCAGTTCAATGCTTTGACTCAAAAACTCAGTTTCATTGTTTGAATTAGCAAATTCTCACCAAAGGCCTAAATGTGACGTGTTAAAATGTTCCCACTTAATGAATCATTAGGAACATTTTGTAAGTATAAAAAAACTTTGTAAACTTACTGCTTGATAAAGTACACACAAAAACGAGTAGTTCTTTCAGTAGCCCTACACTACGTTTACTGCAATCTACAATGATGTTGATAAAGTTAAATAGCATAACTTTTTTTTCAAAGGTCTTGAAAATTGAAGGCTGTAAGAAAAAGTATTAATGCTGAGAGCAAAAACATTAATATGTGTTTAATAGTACAGTATATGCACTCATCTTGTCAAATACTTAACCTGGGCGTGAAAGCATGAATCATCCCAGCATGGCAATATAAAGCCCTATGTTTAAATGGACTTCATGTATGGATAGCTGAGGTAATTCTCTTATTTAATCACATCTCTTACATTGCATGGCTGCAATGTAAAATAATCTTGAATCTTAAAGATCAGACAGCATATCTTATTGTCTTATGTCTTATTGTATATATATGATTGTATTTGCCTCTTACAGTAATAATAATAATAATAATAATAATAATAATAATAAGCATGCTACAATACCTCGACTGTAGTATATGGTGTGATGGCACTATAAACCCAGTAGAATTTTCGTTCTGTTGGTGCCCAGCATAAAACTCCCATTACCTATTGGAAATAAGCCCAAACAATCTGTGTTATTACATGTTGATGCAGACATTGGTCATTGCTGGTTCATGCCACTTTTATAATTTGGCAGTGATTAGTCTCATAACATGGCGTGATGTGTCTCTACCCCTGCATATCAGTGACTGAGCCAGGATGACGCTCACACGCGTAGGTTCGTCAAGGCAGAGCGTGCCTGACGAGGTTATCTTCAATGACAGTACGCATACACAAATGCAGAGCAGACCTTCCACATTCCTGTGTTGCTCTCTTTTCACACTGCACTCTTTAAAACCATATATGCATAAATATCCATAAAACATGTTAGGTTAACTCCCGTCAGTGCCATTGACCAGTGATACTGGCCTCTACCTGGAGTCGGCCCTCGGCCGCTGCACAGCGGCTGCCCACTGCTCCCTTGAGGGATGGGTTAAATGCAGAGAACAAATTTCGCTACATGTATGTGTATGTGACAATAAAAAGCATCTTCACTTGCACCTTCACAAGTGATCAGTCAATTCCCCACAAACGTCTCCACGGTGATCTGTGTGTAAACTTGATGTTGTTTACTTTGCATACTACTACACACATGATGGTAGTCCTCCATCGCTTATTCACTTGCTGTTCCCTTCCCCTTCCCAGCCCGTCTCCTGTGCCCCCACAGAACGCCACCAGCCACAACAGCGGGGGTGTCATCCTGGACATTGCCACCCTGAAGATGGAGAGTGAGGTACCCCCCCTGCCCCCCCGCTTCCGCTTCAAAGACTTCCTGCTGGGGGACCAGAGCTTTCAAAATGATGACAGGTAGGGGGCGCTCTAGGCAGAGGAAGGAAGAGGGGGCAAACTATAAGCCAACAAGAATGGCAAAGGATTGTTCATTGTCCAGGGCTTCTTTTTACTGCTGTGTGTATAATATGTTACCTGATTAATTGAATAGTGTCAATAGGGAACATCATTGAATAAATTGGCTGATTTATTTGGCACGGAACAAATCAAGACGTTGTTCAGTTTGGTTGTCTCTGCAGTATGGAATACTGTTTTAATTCCAACTTTAGATTAATAATAATAATAATAATAATAATAATAATATGTATTTATACGGCACTTTTCATACAGAATTGCAGTTAAAAGATTATTCCACCAACGCTTAGAAAAAAAAGAGACCCTATAAAAACTAGAAGACATTTTAGTGATACTGTGTCGAACAGCTTCAGTGCCATTCAATGCTGATTCAGGTGTTTTAAATGTGATAATGTGAAAGAATAAAGGTGCATGACAAAATTTACCTTTTGGCGCTGTCAATGGTACTAAATGGTACATTCAAAATTATAGGAAATTTGACATTGTTCTGAGATTGTGGTGTGAAATGTGTTTTCCATACAGGAAGGTATAGTTTTGCCAACCAAAACATCTAACACCGGTAGGCTTTTCAATAAATCTATTTAACAGCAATTAACAGCAATATTACATTTTTTACTTATTCACAGTTAGAGTGTATATTCTACATTCACTCCCATTCACATCTACAATATGTTATGTAGACATAATTATCTTTATTGGGCTTGCTTTGAGACATGAAATCAGGCTGCAATACAATGGCCGCTCTGCTAAAGGGATTTTGATAGTTCACATAGATGTAATCATTAGTTCAAAGGAAATTTCTTAGAATTCTGCCTTGTGAATATTACAAAAAAGTTATTTAAATTAAATGTATACATATGTCTGCTGTGGCTATCTTTGAATGCAATGCCTAAAGCATGTTTACATTCTCATTGAGAGCTATTGTCCAACAATTATCATTGGCATATCATGGCAACACAAAGAAGCTCTAGCCACTCTATTCAGACTATAGAAATACTGATTAAACAATGTCTCTACACCAACAGCCAAGGATCATCCTGTCATTTTGCTATAGACGACTTTTACATGTGCAGCCAGGCAATACAACAGCATGCTCACACAATACACATTGTGCCTGTGGATGTGATAACTTTAAAAACAGACAGAATACACCAAGGTAAGCTCTCTGATATTGGTATAGTGCCTCTAGGTGCCTATTGTACATTCTGCCTGGAAACATACGATCCTTATAGGCTACTGTGGGGGAAGGTGTAGAGAACAGTGTTATAGTGTTATGCGATTTCAATGAAACATCAAAGATGTTGTTCTACAGTTTCAAGTGAATTCCAGACACGAATTAGGGGTGTGCCTTTAGCTTCTTACTCTGTAATGATTAATTTCCCATGGATTATAATTAGTGGACCCCAAGTGTCTGTAAATGTCAGCACTTTCAATGTGGGTCTCAGTCACTACTTGAGTGGCAGGCAGAGCATTGACGGTAAAGGGTCTGCGTCACTGGCGTGGGCCCAAGAGGTACTAATTCACCCAGCAGGTCAGCTACAAGTGGCTCCTTCAAACTCAGGCAAATAGCTCAGAACACAGAGGAGCATATTTTTCCTCCTGTCATTCAAGTCCTGAAAGTAATGAAAGATTGACTCCTACCTGCAGTTTGTGTGTCAGCACTTGCAGACGGAGACCACAGCTCTGGTCTGTCTGTCATGGGTGAAGTTTGAAGCATTCAAGTTGTCTGGAGAGTGAAAAGCATTATGAGAACTAAACTGTCAGGTCCATCTCACCATCCCACAGAGAATGCGCTGGATTGTCAGGAGCAAGAGGCCCTCTGCTGAGAAGCTTAAGAGCACCATGCATCACTTTGGGTTATTATTGACATCGATGTTGCTGTGGCAACTGGCCCATACTGTAGATTAGTGCATGGCGCGCGCGCGCGTGTGTGTGTGTGTGTGTGTGTGTGTGTGTGTAGGGAGAGCCATACGGCAGACATACAGATAGACACACAGATAAACAGCTAAATTGTTTGATAATAAAACTTATTTATATTTGCAGTTGGCAGAATGTTTGCTTTAGTGTAAGTTTTAAATGTGTTGTTACACACTACTAACGTACTGTATAAACCCCATTTGCCAACAACGTTCATCATGCTTTGTGGAATTGCCGTTAGTCGCGTTGATCAGGGTTGCGGTAAAACTATTTAGCGTCTTGCGTCCAGTATTGGCGTTTAAACGGACACGCAATGGAACCCAAGACCGTCATCCTCCCTTGGGTGAATCCGTCCTTGAGCATCTGGAGGCTAGATTCTTTTGGTAGTGATGCTTGGACAGAGGTAGGCTACCTCTGGAGAGCAAGTTTTTATTCCCATTTTCATATGGTATCTTATAGCGATGGCGCGCGCGCGCTTTGTGCAACGCCAGCGCGATCTTAAATTAATTGTTTTCCCTATCACTTCTATCGCGATCGCTTTGTATTACTACACATTCGTCTAAGTTATATTTTTATTCACCACGATGTTGTGGTAAACATGGACGCGGAAAGAATTACATAACCGTGTGCTATATAGCGTCCAATCTGCAGGTGACTATTGGCTAAGCACGCAAAATTGCTTGGATGGTATTCAAGCAATGTTTTTATTTCTGTCAAATGATGACATCATTTAGGTTCTCTTATTGTACTTTATGCAGTTGTTGCGCAATTTGTGTAGCCTGTTTGGATAGTCTAATGCCTATGACTACAGTGCTGTCTTGAAATTCACATGGGATCATAGGTCGTACTGCATCCCCTGCTATGCCAAGTGATTAGTTAGAATGACTTTCCAGAGCCCTGCTACCTCTATAGAAACCTCTGTGATGGGACAATAGAGTATTATGCATTAGTAGCATTGTATTCCCATATACTGTATGACTCCATACAGTTTGCACCTACAAGCAACAGCGCTTCACCTAGTGGTTGGATGTAAACCCTCTCTCTGACCCCAGCACAGATCATTTGTGATATGTTGTCAGGAGTATATACTTTTTTCTGACATATCTGACTTTCCTGGTCACCTCTGCAGGCCTGAAATAGCCACTGCTGTGAGCACTGTGTAAATGTCTAACTGCCCACACACCATTTCTGTCGTCACTGTGCCTAGCCGCCATAGGAGCCGGCAGTGCTGCTGTTATGCTTGAAACACATATTAGCATCTAATGTCATTGAACCTAGACCCAGTC
>JAODTR010085655.1:0-14399 GCA_025399935.1 Amblyopsis rosae | reverse complement strand
CACCCTGCGATCCACTCCAATCCCTTTCTCCATCCCATCCCACCTCGGTTCCACCCTGTTTGCAATATTACCTCTCCCCCCTCCCCCCCCCCCACACACACACACACACACCCCTTCCTACTTTTACAGTGATGCTTTTGTCCCATATCCTCCTCCTCTGTGTTCCTGCCCTGTCCTGTGGCTGGCTGGGGAGAGAGAGAGGGTGATGGATGATGAGTGATGGGCTGGATGCAGGGAGGGAGAAAGAGAGGGACGGGACCCCCGGGGAGAGCCGTGAAGGGGCTTAACCTGCGGAGTGGCGCTTAAAATGACACCGCACAGGGCGGACGTCTTAGTGGGGAAATGCACACTCAATGTTGTTTTAGTCAGTTATGTGAGAGCTGTGGGTCTAAAGAGAGGGAAGGCTGACAGATGCAATAGTGTACGCAATACTATTATAGTTAGGGCTGGGCCAAATTTGTCTATTATTTGGGTATTCATTCGTTTGGTATGCATTCGATTTGAAATATTGGGATTCGAGCATTTGTTTTTTTCATATTATCTATGCATGTTTTCCCATAAATCCCTACTGTCTCCATATGAACCCACATGTACTAAATGTAATTGCCTGCCCTACACAATTGATTGCAATTGGCTCTGTTTGTAAGAAGAGAGCGGGGCTATTCATTCAACACACACTCTTATTGGCTAATATGCTATTAGACAGCTCTGATTAGGTAAATTGATGTGTCAATCAAAGCAGCCATTTTGAGGGCATGGCTACATGCGTGCTCACTGAAGCCAGGAATGGAATATTACCTCTGCCAGTTAATATAAAATGAATGCAACAGCTGGCCTTGCAGTATTTATTAATGTAATGTTTTGGACTAAATATTTTACTGGATTGTCTGGACCCTTGCCAATAAGATCGTTTTAGATTTTTGGTGGACTATGCATACTGTTATTGGTGGTCTGGTGGATAATATGAGTCTATAGGTGAGTACCGTAATTTCCCGCTTTAAGACTGTACATTGATTTTGCAAACTGTCTGCAGCTCTGTGGCTCATACTCGGTGCGGTCTATACACAGGGTTACATTTTTTTCCTTCATTGGGCTATTTTTATGATTATTTTTAAGGTAATCCGGCGATAATAATTATACATCCAAAACTATACATTTTTGCTATGGTAGTAGGACAATCTGACATGGTAGAGGGCTTTTTGCATGGGAATTGGCATCCCGCTCTCCGTCCTGCCCGCCAACATTAAATTAAATCCAATCAAAGCTGTCCAAGCAGTTATATTTAATTTTCTTTAGCATCCTGCTGAGTAGTCAGTTGTGACCACGCAGTGCACGTTGAGCGCAGATAAGTCCACAATACTTCTCAGTGCCCTCTCGGGGATCCACATACATTCTGAAGCTGCGTTTCAAAGCATGTACGAAGCTTGTGCAGGAATGAGGTTTTTGTGTCGCTAGTTCTGAAATATGCTTGTGATCTGATAATGCATGCAATATTCCATATTGCCGGTGTCATGACAAAAATTGATTGCCGGATATAAAGTGGCACCCGGAAGGAACCAGCCCGGTCAGTTTGAGAGACGGACAGAGAAACTGATCAGAGAGAATGTAACATATTTGAAAACACTCTACATGCTAAACACATGATTCACTTTAATCTTAATGGTGATCTGGTGGGATTATGCAGCCTACTGACTAAATGCCCGGTACTGCTATCGCTACGGTACCGGGACGGTCGCAAACTGAACTAAATTTGGAAATAGATTATGAACAGAAAAGGAACATGATTTTTTTATTTTATTTTTATTACCTACTGTCTAATGGGTATGCCTACTACCTGGCCACCGCTAGCAACACTAACTGAAGTTGGAAATAAATGAAGAACAGAAAAGGAAAATGACTTGGCCTTTTTTGAGTGAAATCCAGGCAAAATCCCTCTGGCAGTAGTATAGACTTTAAGTAGGAAGCTGCACAAAATACACATAACTTGAGCATATTCACATATCTCCTGCAAGCACAGATATATATTAATAACGCCGTTCTTTTAGCTATGCTGTTTGTTGGAGACTTGGTTTGTTAATGACACAGTAGCAAACAATAGTAACCTAACTTCATTTACATAGCCTAGCTAGCACATACCGGTAACAGTATATTGAAGTGGTAGGTGTCCGATTTTTTTTTTTAAACATATAAATCCCTCCAACCTGATGACGTAACATTTAAGAAACTCCGGTTAATACACGGGTGCGGTTAATAGCCAAGTGTATTTCTAAAAATTACATAAAATACTGACCAGTGCGGTTAATAGTCGGGATATTACACCATTTGCCGCCCGACATAAAACGGGATTCGTTACAGCCATAATTATAATATTTGACACGCCATCTGTATTATGGGATACTTGGGCTGCACAAGTCCACATTTCACATGGAAACAAGCGACACTCCAACCTCACTGTTCTTCCAGTTGACTGTGCATGTGTTATGTTGTGGCGGATGCTACCACAGTTCACAGTGGATCATTGAGCCCCTGCATGTATGTGTATTGTATAGACAGATATACAGTTCTGTGGCACGCACACACATGCATGCAGGCACGCACGCACGCACACGCACACACATTCCAGCCACATACACTGTAGTCGACATTGCCCAGGTGTCCCAATGAGTCAGAGGATAAGCATCTATATTTGATGGTAACATTATCATTTGTGAAGGCCGCAGTGTGTGTGTTTGTGTTGTTGTGCGTGCATGTTTGGTTGGGTGCATGTGCCTGCTTCACTGTAGACTGTTACTAAGCATTACATGTATAGTATATAGTATGCACAAATCTGCCCTTGTGTGTGTGTGTATGTGTGGAGACAGTTGCTAAGCAGGTTGTGTGTGCGTTTGTGTGTTAAACAAAGCAGATGAGCAGTTTTCAATGTGGGTCTGTCATTGGGCTATTGCTCCCTCTCTGTAGCCATATCCATCTCTGTTATTCTCATTGCCTTAATGGAATTCTTGAACATGGATCGCTCCCGTTTTATGTGACTGAGGGGGTTGGTGGCCATGCTTTCATTGTATTAGTTTTAAAAGCTGTGGTTTCTGCCTGAGTTGTAGCATTACTTATTAATTTATTGAACACTTTATTTGCCATTGAACAGTGAGTGTGTTGCTAGTTTTACATGTTTTGAAATTCAAATTATTTCCCCGTTCTAATTCTTTGTCCTTGTAATAGGGTCAGTTTTAATTGTCTTCTTGGCAACCCACAGCGCCCTATTCTGCTTGCCAATGTTTTATGGGGATAATCTGAATAATAATAACAATTATAAAAGGATATTGATCGAGACGCTTCCAGTATAAATTTATTGGCGTTGCAGAGATGATAAATCTGGGATTGATCACGTACATCCAGTGACTCTGTGATATTTCTCACGTAAAAATGTTTGAGCAAGCTTAATGTTCATTAGAATTGTATTTGTTCTGCTCAGAAAACTCCTCTCCTTTCCCCTCCATGGTGGATATTTATCGTGCACAAACTTTGAACACTGTAGTAGATGTGGTAATTTACTGATAAATAAAGTTGTTTCCAGTTGTTGATGTAATTTTCCAAAAAGTCTGAAGAGTCTAAGTGCCCTCTTACAGGGAATAAGGAAATGCTGAGAAGCCATGAACACATCATAGCAGCAGTAAGTAGACTCTTTTGCGACAAGTGTGAGCTCTTAGAGTACGCATATACGATTAAAGTGCTACAGCAGCGCCTCAGCTACTGTTATCTAAACAACAAGCACTATGAAAGAAAATAGTGTAATGTAAACTTATGGCAGAAAGCATACTGTAGCTGGTGACACACCATAAAAATACAAGAGCTATTATAATTTAGCATAAACCAAATGTAAAAGTGGGATCCTGGAACTAGGATGATTGCTAACAGCATGTATATATCGCATAAACATTTAGATTTTCAGTGACTATTTGTAGCAAGGCCTACTCTGTTTTCACCTATTAACTGGTAACATGCTGTACAAAGCCATCGATAGCTTTATCTTACCTGGGAAGTCATAATAAATATTAGGGATGTACGTGATTAAACGGTTAAACACTGGGACTATCACTAGTCGGCACCATAGATATTAGTCAGTTAAACTTATTATTTTTTATTTTTTTAAGTAGTGGCTCAGTCAGTCTCTCCTGCCTCACAGCCTGCACATAAAACATGCAAAACAATCTGTTGATGCTGCAAGTGTATTTGTTAGCACTTGATTTTACATGTGCTCTTGGTTCCTAGTAGCAACTATCGAGGGAGCGGGGACAACTCTAAACGCGGCAAACTTTGATGTTGCCAAACTTGCCACTTGCAAGAGGATGACTTGTTTTTGGAATGTGCAGCGTCATGGATTATCCAAACGAAACAGATATCAAAAGAATCTGGATTCACAACCTCTCTGCTTTTGATTTAACCTTGCAGTACAACTTCATTTAATATCGTAAAAAATTCAAAGCCAAATTTCCTTCGGGTTCCTGACCGTTTATTCACCTTTGTTTAAGTTAGGCTAAATAGAAACTTGCTAGGCTAAACTAGCTACGGTATGGAAGTAAAGTAAGCTATAATTAGCTAACGCTTTTCAGCACAGTCAATGCAGCATACAGATGTAGTCATAAAGAATCAATATAAAGTGAGAGTCTCATAACGCTCTCCTCCCGCTGCCTGTGAATAACGGAGCTGTATTGGAACTTTGCCACTGTTGTAACGTAGGCTGCTCTAACTGTTCGTCTTCCGAACATGAAGCGGTCGGGTTATAATTTTTTAAAAACAGGATAAAGGGTAACTAAAACGTGATTTCCACCCACTGAGACAAAACAGCCGATCGACAAGTGCAGGTAGGGAGAGACCTGCAACCTGTACACACGCTGACAATGTTTAGCCTGATTGAAACCAATGTGGATGGTTTTCTGAGTGTTTTGGTATTTTTAGACTAGTCGACTAGTCTGTAATTTTCGTTTAACTGACTAACTGAATTTTTGATCCCTGTTTTCATTGTCTAATATATTTCTGAAATACCTTTAAAAGTGAAAGCGATGTGTTCATTAAAATGATGACCAAAGAAACTGCACAAGACTGTGACTTGTGTAAAGGTCCTAAACAATATTGTAACTATTGTCTATGTAAAGGTAGGAGTAATTGCATCCTGAGCAGAGAATGACATCATCTGTTCTTTGTTTTCATACCCAGGCTGTCTGCGGGGCACGTTATTGACTGTGTGCGCATGTGGCTCACAAAGCATTCGTTTTGTGTTGAGTTGCTGGTGCTTAGTGCGACCTCTAGTGGCAGGAAATGTCATATAGGATCCACTTTACTTTTATTTTATGAACAGCAGTGTAAGTTCAATTAATAGGTATGTGTGCTTGTTGACTATGTGACAATAGGAAAAATAAAAAAATTACACCTACGTTGTCCGTATATATATATATATATATATATATATATATATATATATATATAAAGTATTGTTTGAGAGTTTAGACCCAGACCTTATTTTTGTAATTGTGAAGGTTTGGATACTTTTATTTTACTTTGGCTTTTCTCTTTACATTATGACTTATTTTGATGAGAGAGAGAGAGAGAAACACAGTTTCCCCATAGAGAATAAATGGCTAGTTAGTAATTGATGAGGGGCATCGGCTTACAGAGAAGGATGAAAAGGCAGTGAAGCGGGAGATAAGCATCTGTCATGTGCTGCACCCAGCAACAGACACATACACAAACACACAGCGACCAGGTGGCTGACGGCCATGTAAATATTTTCTTTTGTTTGTGTGCCTGGAACATCCAGCACCGTTTCATTGCACTGTTCTTTAAAATTGTTGTTTTGTTGGTGTTGAATGGATTGTAAAGTGACAACATGTCTGTTTCATTCACACTACTGGGCTGCATGGGTAAATTGTCCTATTTTGAAAGTTTTCATAATTGTACTCACGTACTGTTAAGTTGAATAAAGCCATCCAATTTAGCATTTAATTACAGTACTGTCTCAAATGGTTGCACATTTCCCACTGTTCACAAAGAATGCCTCTTATAGACCTTGACCTCTAATAGAGTAAGGAACCATGTGTGTGTGTGTGTGTCTTCCCAAGAATAAGATGAACCACGCATTCATAAATGTCTCCTTGTGTTGCTAAGCAATACATGCAGTGCATGCTTCTATGGACCAATACAAATCATCAAATGTCTGAAGGCTGCTTGTTTCTGAGGTTTTTAGTGGGCAACTTGAAGCTAGCTGCTTACGTTGTGAATATGGCCACTTGACCTTTCTTTTCACATTTTTCAAAAAGGGACCAACGACTTGGCTGGAGCTGGACCAAGTTCATTCTATTCTAACTCTGGGACTGCTTTGATATTTTGGAAAATAAAATACCTATTGGATCTTCTTAGACCCAACTTCTTAGCTTTGAGATCTAGGACATTGAAGAAACGGAGAGAGCTTTTATCTGCCCCATAATCTGTAATGTCAAACGGATTTAAAAATGAATGATGAATGAACCAACCGAGATGTTAAATGCCTAACAGTGGTGATAAACCATCTAAAATAGAGAGACAGAGGAGGTGAAATTGGCCCAGAAAAGCAAGAGAGTGACTACTATTCTATGAAAAATATTTCACATCTTCAAACATCTTCATTTTGGAAAAGAATGCTCCTGTACACGTCTGTGTGTGTGTGCGTGTGTGTGTGCGTGTGTGTGTGTGTGTGTGTGTGTGAGACAGAGAGAGTGTGAGTGCCTGCCTATGGTGCCTGCGCGTGCATTCTGCTTTAATGTTGTAATGGTTAAAGAGATGCGGGGAAATGCAAGCTAAAGCCCCGGTGTAATGAAAAAGAGAATATGTTCAGGGTTCATAATATTACCTTTAGGCAAGGACAGGCCAATACAGGTTAATGGCATACAGGAGACAGGAGCAATATGCCGTGGTACACAGATGTACACTGATACACACTTGCACGCTTGAATGAACACAAACACACACACCACACACACACACACACATGCACAGGCACACACATTACAATAGCGTACTCATTTCCTAGATTTGAAAGCATGCCACCTCTCCAATTTGTTTCCCTACCAAGTGTTCAATATGTATTCTGGTCTCCTGTACACAACTGACATGTTTGTCTGTTCTTTTCCTCTTTTCCTACCTTCCTACCTTCCTTCCTTGTTTTCCTTCCTTCCTTCCTACCTGGGCTGTTTTTGTGTGGGATCGTGACGATGCGGTCTCTGCAGATTGGCAATATGAGGGTAAGGGCTGCATATTTCTTTCTTCCCTGCCTTGATTCCTCAACTTACTTAAGCCTGTCACAAACTTTCAATCCTCCCCATGTTAATCAACGTATGCACATTGTGGTCTATTTTCCTCTGGTTGTGTGAGTCCTTCCTGGTTTTGTGAGCCCTCACACATCAGTCCCGGAATAGAAAACGTGTCCGTTACAGGGCGACTCAGCCTCCTGTCAAGTTGTTCAGTTGACAGCAATGGCAAATAAGTGCACGTTTTAATGCTTTGAAGGTTGTCCATTTCTCTAATGCCTGAGATTTGAAAATAACCACCACCTATTGTATTGGTGTAACGGTGGCCAGCAGGTAGCTGTGCAGTAAATTAATCCTCACTCTCCGACACCTCATAGGACGCTCTGGCGACGCAGGCCAGAGCCATGGGTTTTTGGCCTGCCTTGTAGGAGCGTCTGCTCTCTGTGTGGGAGATCGGGGTTCGATTCCCCGAGGGGGACGGGCGATCTCTGTCACATTGGTTGCTCTGATTAGTTGAAGGTGGTCCAATTAAGTTGATTGAAACCTCTACCAAATGGTTTTGAATAGAGTTTCCAGACAAACTCGTGGCATGGAGTTTACAAAGATCAGAAATGTGATTCCATTGGACGCGATGGACAGGCTACATTGTGTGAAGTTGTTTTTCTGCATCATATTATTAACAACAAGGTTACCTCCCACGAAGGCTACATGTTCACTCTCATAGGACACGTTCTTATGGTGCTGCTGTGTTCATTGATGTGTGAGTACGAGGTGAGAAGAGTTGCCTGCGATTTGGTCTACTGCTATATATTTCAATGCAACAGCTCAAGCCTGGAGTGAAATAACATTTACCTCTTAATTAAAAGCGATGAGAAAAGGGGAAAAAGGATCCGTTAATGCTGCACATCCAGTGTGCAACCAGCTTTAGTATATTAAGGGGACTTAAAAACGTAAAGGGATTAAGCAGCTCCTGGAATAGAAATGTGGTACAACATGTTGACAGCTTTTATTGAGTTCAGACCGATAACATACAGGCGATCGGCCCGCAAGCTGAAACTGAGGGCCTCTTCTGTTGTTTTAAACCCAACTCTCTTTCTGTTGCTCATCTGTTAAGTGTGTTTATTGTCATTAACACTGGTGTCTTGCAGCTCCTGTAGGAAGGATCGCAACGTCCATTAACATAGTTGTGTGTCTGTCTTTCTTTCTCTTACAATTGTAATTTCTGCACAAGCTTCACCAGTTATTGGACCTGGGCTCTAGTTTCCGGATGGTGCAAGGCCGGTGGTTACGCATATACGATTTAGTTTGGTAATTTCCCAGATTGTGAGGGTGGAGTAGAGGGACAGTCAAAACCAGGTGGCACACATTTGGTGATTCTGGTTTGGTGTAAGATAAATCAAATAATAGTGTCCCTGGCTGGTCAGACCATGCCTTAGCACACATGCAGGTGTTTTGTGGGAGTTTCTGAGCTTTAGGCAAAGGCACACTTAGCACAGACATACACAATCACACACACCATTTTAGAGTATGTTCTGCTGGTCTATTTTTGGACTAATCTAACGAACGACTACTTTCTTTAACCTTGGTGGTTTATTAGAGGTGTCGTGTGCGCGCTCATATATGCGATTATACTTCCAGAACAAGGACAGCAGTTTCCTCTGTGCGAGAAGCATTTCCGTCAAGACTGCATAGGCTTTCGCTGTTCATTATGAAATTGGCAGTCCGCCTTGATAGAGCGTGCTGCATTATAGGGAATGAGAGGAGCTGATTTGATTGGCCATAATTGAAGACAGCCCCCACCACTACTACTGATAGTTTATTCATTCTAATTCAACCCTTTTACATCTGCACTGCCATAGCGCCACCACCATTGAGATTAGCAAACAAGTATTGGCCACACCTCTCTCTCTCCCTCTGTCTCTCTCTCTCTCTCTCCAGCTTGCACCGTACACCACCACTCGTGCCTTGACTGGGAAACTAGGGCCCACATCTCTTTTTCTCTCTCTCTGTTTTGTTTGTTTGAGAGTTGTTTAGTGTTTTGAATCTGATTCAGCTATATTTTTCTTTATCTTTCTATTTGGCTTTATGCATTATTATTTTCTATAATGTTTAAAAAATGTTTATTAAATTGGGACAGTTTTTTTAAGATGTGCTCTCTCGCTCTCTCTCGCTCTCGCTCTCTCTCTCTCTCTCTCTCTCTCACACACAGAATGTAAGCTGTCCCGCTCAGGTCCTCCAGCCACCATTGTTGCCATAGATGAAGAGAGTCCTAATGGTAAAGTACCACTTGTATCACTGTAGAATACAGTTTTTAAATCAAAACAAATGACAAGGTACACAGCTTAACAAAAGCACAAGGGCACTGATATAATGCAGATCTTCAGCAGGTTGTCAGTTTTAACGTGCACCCTCATACACAAGGTGGCTCGCAAGCAATGTGGTATCAATACTGCACAGGACGGCAAATGTAATATTCCATTCACAGAAGTTGAACTTCAGTTAGCACTAGCATGTAAACATTAGCCAAGATCTCAAAATGGCTGCCTTTGATTGACACCTCAATTGATACAGTTGGAGCTGCCCAGATTGGCATACATCCAAAGAGAGTGTGTGTTGAAGGAATAGCCCGCCTCTGCGACAGAGCCAATTGCAATTAATGTTGTTGATTACAGTGAAGCCAATGGAATTTGGAACACGGTTTATTAGATTCTTTATTTTATAAATATTTAATAGAATAGTGGTATATTTGGGGCCAGCCTTACTTAGAATCACAGCTGAAACTACTCTAGGCTACTACAGCTGTTGAACCAAAAACAATCTTTGAAACAGACCTCGATTTCCATGGTGCACGTGTTCCACGACACCTTTATTGTCTTCTTCTGAAAATCGCTGCAGCTCTCGTCTGCAGCGGGCTTCTGGAAAGTTCTCTGAAGTAGTCAGGCGTTCCGTGTGAAGCCACGGCGAGTTTTCTGTTGTTTTCATCAGGTTGACATGCTTGACAGGGGTCCAACTCCTGCTTCATGTCTGGTATACTGCTGCCTGTAAGGCATTGTGTTGTAAAGCTTTATCTAAAGAGGGGAGTGAATGACTCCCTGTGGGCTGTAGTCTCCAGACCCAACAGCCCTTAATGCTCTAATTACTAGCTGCTGGTTTGATGGCTCATTTAGACTGTACAGAGAAACGTAAACAAACACCAGCAATACAACACCTCAGTGCGTGTGTGTTTTTGGCTTCATTTAGTGATGAGATGGGGATAAAGCAGTGAGAAATGGAGAGCTAGCTATTTGTGTGGAGCTGAGGGGAGATAATTGTGAGGGGGTGTATGGAAGACATTCAATTCAATGTCAGTGTGTGCCTGGATTTGTGTGTGTGTGTGCATGTGTGTGCGCACGCGCTGTGGTGAGTGTGTGTGTGTGTGTGTGTGTGTGTGTGTGTATTTGCATGACACAAAGTAGAAACGACAGGAGATTTCCTGTTGCTGGAAGAAGCTATACTTATAGAGAGAGAGAGAGAGAGAGAGAGGTGTTGGACGTCTCAACATAAAAGATATAGCGGGAGAGACTTTTCCACCGGCGGTGCTTGACTACCATGTACGTGTCTTGTCACATTTTACTGCACCTTTCAACCAAGTGAGCATCGGTGACATTGATCACTGTCACAACGCGAGCAGAAATAAAGGCACGCCGCTAGCAACGTCCATCAGTAAGCACGCTATGTACAGCCGCTCCATGATGTGCTCCTCTGCATAGTATGGATGGGCATGGCTAGTCATTACAGCACAGGCGTCGCAAGATAACGAGCAGTAGAAGGGGATATGTCTGTGATAATCATTTGTCAAATGGAACATCCACTGTGAGGTTGATGCACTCAATTAGCCACTTTGCCGTGCATTTCTTGTGTTGGTGATGTGGAACAACAGATTTTGATTCAAAATGAATAAAATAGACTAAAGAATGGCGGTGCCCATGCAATGAGGTCGGTGGAGTCATTTCAAACAAGTAGACTATTAGGTTAAGTGCCAGTTACAGTACGTCAGATGAATGTATCTGCTCAGTTCTACTACTGTAGATAAACCATCTGCTGTACAAATGAAGAACAAAAGCTTTACTCTGACAGTGAAAGAAAGACAGTGGCAGTACGCAGGTTGTGTCAAATTATAGCGGGGTATGCACCAGGAAGCACAAGCAACTTGCAAGTTCAATGATTTTCAAAGAACAGGTGACGGCTTTTGAGCGCTCATCACGGACACTAGTTGTTGTCACTAGCGAGCGGAGGTTGAATGGAAAAGCCTGCATTTAGGAAAAAAAAAACTATATGACCTAGCAAAATATAGCATTGTAGGTGAATAGGAATTGGAATATGAATGTGCTGTTTTGCACATACAATCGGAGCCAACAGCGTCTATTTTTATCCGGAGAAAAACCTGCGTTGTTGTTGACTTTGTGAAGCCGGCGCCATGTAAAGTGGATGGAACGCTCGTGACATGAACCCTTTGTCAATCAGCACTTTGCTTGGGGAGCACTGCAGCACTCTATAGAGAGAGATTAAAGTGAAATAGACTTTTTCTGAACGAGGCATGCATTACGCATGAAGAAAACCCATTGCTTTGGTGGCATGAGAATGTGCCTCTCAGTAGTACCTCACAATCCCTGCTACCATACAGCACCTGCTCAGTCATGTCTACCCTAAATGTCTACATATTCCACTGGCACTTTAGATCAGTGGCTCTCAAGACCTCTGGTTCCATAATAAATGGCTCATACCTTGCTACTATTGGTGTGCTACAACCAAACTAATACTACAACTGAATGAAGTCATTTAAACACTTGTTCTTCATAAATGCCTTGGCAAGTTCCGTTTAACAGCATTGAGGACTTTTCACACAGAAAACGGCACCCGCTAGAGTTCAATTCATTTTCAATGAGAAGAGGGTGGCCGAGGCGGGCGCAAAATAGTTTGCTGAGAAGTTTGCCGCTTGTGTGCACGAATTGAAAACACACCCACCCGCATCCGAGATTAAACAGCCGAGCCAACTGACAGATTCTTAATAGGACTGTCAGTATACATTTTTCAATTCGCGTTTCACGACAGACAGAAAATGTGCGCAATTCGTTTACATGTTTATTGGACATTCATTATTTTTTAAATTGACGTAAGAAAATGCACCGATGACATGCTCTGTCATTCACATACAGTATGTGTCTTACATATAGGCTAATTCATAAATAAAATAAACTAGTTTTATCTAGAGGCCGTCAAAAAAATCTATATTTGGTTAATCTACGTGGTTTGTTTAATATTCTGTTCTCATGGTTACCTCAAAACGAGACGCATTGCTTTCTGGGCAGTAGATTTGCCTTTCACATGAGACACAGGCGGGAGGGTGTGGGACGGAGCAGAATTCCGCTTCCTATGTGAAAAGCCCTTTAAGCAGATGCTTTTATCCAAAGTGACTTAACAATAGGTGCATTAGTCAAGATTCCTTATGAAACTATTCATCCCTTGAGCCCCTTTAACAGTGCATTTATAACTAAAACCACACTGTTAAAGTAACCTTGTAACTAACTAAAGGCTAACTACAGTATGTGTGATTCCCTGCATAATTTTAGACAACACGTGACCAGTGATAAAGGTTCAACGGTAGAAAAAGTGTCATGCTTAATATCTTACAATACAGTATCTAGGATGATTAGCCTGGCTATTGGTCACATAAAGGACTGTGTGCGCGTTTGTATTTAAGTCAAACATCTAACGGAGTAGCTTGAAATCTGGTGTTGAGCCACATTGGAGAGTAATAGGCACAGTATGTCTCTAATTCCTGAACGTTACAATCTCCACGCGTGTGGTTGTGTATGTGAACGGTGAAATTGCCTACTATCATTATCAGCGTTTGATGTATCATTATGCTTGCTGAATATGTCTGTGTGTCTGTGCTTCTGTGTGAGGTAATCTTGCTAACAGGTCTGTTCAAGAATAATTAGCATATTTTGAAATATACTTGTGTGGTAGCCGGCTTGATTGGGTGGAGGGTCAAGGGTTTGCTATGCTATAGACTTTGTCTTTTTGTCCACCCCACACTTGTAATCTGCTCATAATGCGCTGCATTGGCTGTGACAAAATATTAGTACATGGAATAGCAATGCCGTATATTAGAGATTCCATGTTATTAAACATTTATTCTTTTTTTAAGATTCAAGTCAGAAAATACATTTTTGAGCAGAACAATCTATTAGCCATGATTGTTCTGTTTACATAGAGGTGCAGGACTTGCAGGTCAAGGTGAGAAATTAGCCCACAGTGAGAAATAAAGTGACGTGCAAAAAACACCAAAAAATTGCTTGGGGTCCAGAACCTCATAAGCGATTTTTTTCTGCCACCGCATTTTCACATTTATTCTTCTAAACGTAGTTGGCTGGAATTTTGAGGGACAGTTTTATTATAGTCACTGTCTGCTCTCTGTGTGTGTAGTGCTGCCTGCAAGCAGTGAGACAAGAGCACAAGAGCAGTATAACATGGCGTTACTGTCTTTTGTCAGCAACACACGTGTAAATACAATTATCGCGGTCTGAAAAATGATCGAGGTTATGTTCATATATCCCGCGATAAGTCGATATAGTAATTGTTGTGACAGGCCTACTGCACTCCTATCAATAAAGCCCTTTTTTCCCCTGCAGAGAACAAACACTCATTTACAGCAGTTGTTTTGTGTATAAGCAGAGCAGAAGAGATGAGAGTTGTGCTCATTAGGTGTTCAGCTCACAGCTCAAACCTCAAGCATTACAGAGACCAGCGTACACATTCAGCACAGCTTTAACTATATTTAAATGCATTTAACACCTGCTAAATACATAAATAATGCTACAGTACAAAAGCTCTCTCTGTTCTCCCGCACGTCTAGCTCTCAGACCTCATCCACCCATACAATACATTGACCTGTGGGCTGTGGTCACTCACCTTAGTGAGTCTTAATTGCTCTTTTCTCGCCCCACCTCTCTCTCTCTCTCTCTCTCTCTCTCTCATGTGCTCCTGTGTGACCATCCATCCATCCATCTTCATCTTCATCCGCTTATCCGGAGTCGGGTCGCGGGGGCAGCAGCTTCAGCAAGGGACCCCAAACTTCCC
>JAODTR010085654.1:0-36677 GCA_025399935.1 Amblyopsis rosae | reverse complement strand
ATCAGCTGTGTTGGAGCAGGGAGACATCTAAAACATGCAGGGCAGCGGTCCCCGAGGACCACGGTTGGGGACCACTGCACTAGATGACTTAGTGTTTGGGCTTACCCTCTGTGCTGTGTCGCTTCAGGTGTTAAATTCAAACGCTTAAGTGTGATTAGCCTCCCAGCGATAACACTTAAGAGCTGAATGATAAAAGAAAAGAAATGCTGTTATCTTACCAACGAATCACCTGTCTCCAACATTCACTGTCATTGTAAGTAAATTGAGTCTAGGGATATTGATTTCTCAATTTACCTAAAATAGTTTCTATGCCTATGTACAGGCACATAAAGGCTATTCTTATGGATGAACTTCTTGCAGCATCTACAACAAACGAAGAAAGAATTAGGCAAGTAATCTTATGGCTGATCTTTCCACATGGGCTGTTTGCAAACTCTGTTCTTACAGGGGGGCCCTTCATTTAGGGCCAGGGACCCTTCGTGAGGCCTCATCTCCATATGCTATATGTATTGGGAGCTGTAATGTCAGTCGTTCCATTGCTGCTGCATCTGTGTCAGTCCCAAGTCGTCTTCCTTTGAGTAGTACTTGGAGGTATGTGGGGTTGGGCGAGGGGGCTTCGTCAGGGTTAATCCAGCCAACTAGATCCCAGTCATCTGAGCCTCTATAGGCGAGGAGATTGTATTTTTGACTGTAACTGTTGGGAAGATTGATCACAATGTTAGGATTTTCTGTTTGTATTTTTGCTTTTGAGAGAGATTTTTGTTTTGTTTGTTTTCACTTAAGGTTTTTGTCATTTCTTCCTAAAAATGAAATTTGGAATACGTTCCATTACAGCACCTGCTATGACAGGGTGTTAGACCTCTTTGAGCCAGACTAAGCACCCTCCCCGTACATATTCTCATTTAAATACACATTCCACGTAAATGAAATATTAAGTTATCACCAAAGAAATGATTTCACCCTTTTCCAAGTTGCTGCCTTTGTTCTTTCCTTGGCCTGTAAAGAATGAAAGATTTGTGAATGATTTGTGAAGGATATTTAGTCACACTTGCTCCCCTGCTTTCTTTTTGTTCTCAAACCTTAATGTATATAGATATACAGTATGTAGCTATATAAAATTGTGCTCACATGGAGCATTTTGTATGTGATATTCATGTTAGGCATGTTTAATTTTATTATATCTAGTTAATTCATTCTTCCAATACTCTGTACATCCTTGTTTAGTATCTTCTTCTTCACAAACTGTCTGAGACAACTGTAAACTCAAGTGCCTTTTCATCTCCCTTCATATTCCCTCCTCCACTAAGTATGGACCAAAGACATCTGCCCTGTCCCACAGACCTTTGCCCCCTTTCTTTCTCCCAAACACTGATTGGCACATTTTTCATTTACTATGAATAAAACTGTTTGCAATAATGTGGCTGCTAACATTTCCTTTTGTCAATTAAATGTATAGCTCTCTCTGTGATATGAGAACAGGGCTGAAGCATTTCAATTATTCAGTCCAACATATAAACGAATTGTTAGAATTCAAACTGTTTTACACTTAAAAAAAATGTCACCTTTTCTCTGTAAAACTGAAGTGGCCACATGGGACTTTTGAAGATATGTCATACTTACTAATCTACTTTATCAATTACAGCTGGTCTGGCAGCATAATTACTTTAGAACTCTTAATCTCCCAATTATGTTATGTAACCATTGTCTTGTGAGGGAGCTCCCACTACTGTGTGTAGCTTTATTAACTAGAGCCAAACCTCTGCCTCGATCACGTTATTAAGGTGCAGTGGAAATATTTGGTCAGTGCATAAAAATTTACATTCAAGATTAAAACACGAAATACTGCTCCTAGACAAACGATGTATATAAATTGGAGCGAAATGGCTCACATTATGCACACAGTACATACTCAACACAGTGCGCAGGGGGGCTCCTCGCTGCCTGGGGTATGAAGCTATTTGGAAACCTGGTGGTCCTGTTTTGGATAATTCTGTACTGAAATAAAACAGGCTGTGGTTGAGGTCCTTGATACTGCAGCACTGGGTAAAGTTCTCCAGGAGGGAGGTGAGAGGAACACCATCTTCCCAGCTGTCATCACGATCCTGTTCAGATGTTTTAACATGTTCTGAACCAGGCGGTGATACAACTGGTCAGAATGCTGAATGGTCACAGTGACTATACCTTCAGTGGACAACATTTAAGAACACACAACAGCTTTTCTTTGCTTAACAAATCTCATACAGAATGCAACCAGTTAAAGATGAGGTAAGCGATTGTAAGCTAATACAGACTTTGTCAAATTCAGCAAAAATATTCGCACAGCCTGTCAATTGTCTTTTCTGTGTGCTCTGAAAAAAATCCTGTTTCCACATCCACTTGACTATTGCTATAAATTACATTTTCACTGAGATTATAGTCTGGAAACTGATCACTTCAACATTCACACAGCCACCCTGGATGGTGGACCAATCAGTAACCAGTGGGGGTGGCTAAACGCAATGACGTTGATGCTATGCATTGAAGTCAATAAGCATTCAAAATTGTTCTAGAGCTAGATAAAGCAATACAAACGGTTACAGCAATGCTGATTGGTTAAATGCTATCCAATAGGTTGAAAATTAACCAGAGGGGTCTGGCCCAGTAGGTTACAGCAACTGCAAACATTCCCCAATGGAGCATGTAGACCCTGTTCACAAAGTGAATTTTGTGTCTTGTTACACACGATGTAACCAATCAAATGCTGCAACAAGTAAACGTCTCACAGAAAGTATTTTCAAACTACAAAACACTAAAGTATTTTGATACAAAATACAAAGCCAACAACCATATCAAATTCAATATACTAAATACTATTTAGTATTTCTTCAAATACATGTATCATAAATACAATCCCTGACCATCTCCTGGTCTGGTCAACATACAGGGAGTCTGCATATCTAATCAAAATAGACCACTTAACAGCTTGGTGCAAGTCACATCACCTTTACTGATAAACTGTACTGTCATAGGCGAACTTGATGTGATTCTTGCTGAAGCTGTCAGTATGGCTCAAGATGCAGGTTGTACCTGATGTCTGGCTGGCTTGCTATGGCCAGGATCCAATTGCAGGTGCCAGTGATTGTAGTAAAGTCAGCATTATCCCAAAATGTTTGTTACAGCCTGGAATTATTGTGAACATTGTATACTAAAGCAAGTTGGATTTTAAACTACATGGACACACCTGGTACAACCAACAGAGAGCAGTATTGTGTCAACAAAATCTTAATTATTTTAAAATTATTTTATTCATTTTTAGTCATATGCTTTCTTATATACAATACGTAAACGGTCATGTTTTACTCATTCTAAACTTCTAAACTAAATGTTGTGTTAAATGGTATCTTGGTAAGCATTTAGTTATATTAATCACACACACATCTGCATCTGGTTGTTCTCAAAGCTTTATTTACATATCTTACACAATACATGATTTACAACAACATAATGTTGAATACAAAAGCATTAAAAAAAATAAGAGTTTAAAAAAGAAAACAGTTAAGTCCTTGATTCAGCAATGTGATCAGGTTATAGAAACAACACACTTTCATAAATAATGGACATTATGACACATAAAATGACATAATTTCACAATAGAATGTAGCATAGTGAAGCTACACAAAGCAAAGCAAGACTCACAGCCCCCACCACATAGGTGCGACATTAAGTTCAATCAACAGATGCTATGGTTATAAAAACACCTCTGTACCTCTGCAATAAATGAGTGGCTATGAAAACACACCCCGCTTAAATTCTGTAGGATTTCACATATGATATGGCGACATGTTCGTACTTTTCGGGCTACCTTGACCATCTCCTGTATCAGATTCTGGGACTTTCCAGTCCAGCTTGCGGCCTTTTTCATAGAGTCCCTTCAGAACCTTCCTCACTTCGTCTGCCCCCCCAGTGCAGCTCAGCTCCAGGTACTTCCTGTAGAGCTGCAGTGCTGTGCGTGCGTCCTCTATGCTGTCGTGAGTCTCCCCCTGAATGTTGAGGTCTGTGAAAATATGGCAAGTTAAAGAGACTGAAATAACACACAGATATCTGTAAAACAATGTTAATGAAACCTCTAGTTGAATGCGTAATTGCCTGAACATAATCATGACATTAGAATACTGTGGGAGAATACATGAGGCATCCAGGAATGCACTATTAATTAACCTTTGAAGTGGAAGTTGATGAAGGAGCTAAATACCGCTTAAATATCTGCAGGTATTCAATGCTCATTCATGGCTTGACACTCAAGAACTAGAACGGTGTTCTAAACCTTGGCGTTGACGCACGTTAGACGACACCAGGTGCCCCTCTAAAAAGGACTACGTTGTAAAAATCTGGAGTCTCTTGACGTGCGTTGACGCCGTCAGTGGGTGTTGGCCTTCAGGAGGAAAGAAGGTTTCTTTGAAAAAGCACTTACCTAGAAAGTACCATGCAAGGAACCTCAGAGAGATCATTCTTTTTCGAGGCATGTGGAACAGGTAAACGGTGTCAATTACCTGGTCTTTAAGAACCTGTGCCAGCAGATATAAGAAATTACATACTGCTCTAAATAAGCACGTCAAGGTTAAAACATGGTGTGTAGGTTTTATGTTAAAGGCCTATGGGGATTTACAAGTATGGTACTTGCCAAATATCACTTACTTTCCAGTTAGATTGTATTATCATAAGAAATGTGGGCATTATAATAATTAACTATTATGCAGTTTGTAGAAAACATACCAACAAATTGATAACACGGAAATCCTTTTGTAAACCATGGCCAACAAAGCGAACTCCGGTGTCAATAAGAAACCGCAGTTTTAGGTAAGTCGACTTCAAAGTGGTTAAGTGCTTGGATGATATCTTCGCATCCAGGTCCCCCGGTTTGATGCCAGAATACTGCGTTAAGTAGTCAACCACCTTTAAAAAGTATAAATTGTTAGTGTGATAAAACAAAGCATAAACTGTCGGTCTACCAAGTCACAATAAACCAATGATAGATCTGTTTTTTTCTTACTGCCGCTGAACTAAACTCATGATCACTTTCTCACGTTTCCCACTTCAAGTCAAATGTTTTAATTCCATTACTTTTACCTGACTAAAAATCTATATTTCCACAAAAAAAACACAAAATCCATGCACCAGGTGACAAAATATAAGGCTCTAGGGCATTCAATGGTTTCAAATTCTCCTGTAAGTCATTTAATATGATCCCTGCTGAGTCAAGCAAATAAGCATGTTTTACTATTCTGTCCACTTGTGTGTGTTTTGTTTGGGGAAGTAACCTCTTTAAATCTGCATGTGGCACTTATTTACGTTAGCGTGGGCATTAGCATTTGACGATGCCTGATTCAACTGTGCGGTAGCTTGTTAATTGGTTATGGGCGTAGAATCCACCTCAAATATCTCTGAGTCCAGAGAATAACACATCAAGACCAAAATGCTCTTACATTTATTGGGAGAATATACACTATGATATATGATATAGAAGGAGACAGAGCCCAGCTCGAAAAGGGTGCGATTTGGGGTTGAAGAGACAGAGCTCAGCTCCGGCCCAATTTCACTCGATTCAGACCAATAATTTAAAGATTTGTTGAGACCTATCAAATGTAATTCCGCATACTACTGTATGCGGAATTACATTTAATAAATGGCAACTAAAATGTAAACATGCATAAAATGAATGAAATTCTACATGAAGAAAATTCCCTGATATTTCATGACTTCACTTTCCATGTCTGGAATAGAATCCATGATGTTTTAGAAATTCCATGGCCAGTGGGAACCCTGCTTAAAATCTTTTGTCCTCACCTGCTCCTGTGTGGAGATGTAGTCGTCGATGAAAGGCACCCCCTCATTAGGACCCTGGCCGCGCACACATGTGATTCTGGCCACAGACATCTGGCTGGGCTTGATGGTGGACTTGGTGCCGTCACTGCGTAGTTCTGCCTCTTCCTTTGTACACAAACAGATATTAAAGGTTTTAAAAGGCCTCCATTTTGTTGTTCGTACATACAGTATAGACCAATTATAATGTACAGTACACCGGTGGTTTATTATGTGTGGGTTGGGATGACAACAGGATTAGGAGGATGGATCAAGAATGTTTTATTTTAAATCAATTTTGATTTGGGTTTATAAAATTACATACATCTACATATTGTTCTATACTGTTGAATATATTCGATTGTTTATTGAATTTATTCGATTCTTTGTTGCCAGTGTTTCCCAACCCTGCTCCTGGATGCTCCTGGATGTTCCTGCATGTTGTAGATGTCTCCCTGCTCCAACACACATGACTCACGTGAATGGCTAGTTATCAGGCTGCTGCAGAGATTAATAACGACCTATTCATTTGAATCAGGTGTGTTGGAGCCGGGAGACATATAAAACATACAGGACCAGTATTTGGCACCATTATAATACTATATACAATACAGGTGTACTACAGTATAGTCACTGAACTGTGCCAGACTCACCTGGTTAAGCGTGACAAACTCAGCGTCTAGCCCCACCAGGTCTCCAACCTGGGGCATCTCGCTGACCATGAGGGGGATGAAGGTGGCGTGGCTCTTCCTCTGCTTACGAGCCAGCGAGGCCTCCGTCAACAGCACACTGGCCTCTATGGGATTCTTAACTGGAACGCAAAGCGTTGGAAAAAATCTATGGAGGAATGAATGTGTGTCGCCTATGTGTCTCTTGGCTCTGTACAAAATCATGTACTTACTGCGGAGGTCGTATTTGGAGTGGTAATTCCTCTTGGCATAATACAGAATGGCGGGTACTTTCCAGTTGATATCAAACTGTGCCGCTTCAGCCTGTGAGAGAGAGAAAAGGAAATATGAAATCCACTCTTAAATAAAACAGCAGAAAGTAAAAGCATTCTCATACTTTTACCTTGTCAATTGGCTCAATTAAAAAATCGTTGAAAAGGTACCACTGTTGGTGTGTGACCCCCTGAAATTGTAAAATAATAATTCTGAATATTCAAACAACATATTCGTGAAAATGGTATTTCTGTTACAATACGTGTTTCGTACTTATACTCTTTACAAGAGCAACTCTACATGACAGCCACTCACCTCCTTGCGCTGGTGATACGTCTCTCCCACTTTGATGTGAGCGACTAAGTTTCCCCCCGTACGAGCGTCCAGTATGTGTGGCACGGTGACCACCAGGTCGTATAAAGAGGCTCCTTCAGCCTCTTCAGTTGAGCTTAACTGGAAGGTTGTAGCACGACAAGCCATGAGCCTCACACGTCAACACAGTGTTCGAGAGAGAAGTGTAAAAACAGCCTTGACTTGTGTTCAATTTAAGAAAACTCAATATCTAAATCAGAGTTTAAAAATGTAAACGTAATATAAATTCAAGTTTATTTACATAGCGCTTAATCATATTACAGTCTCAAAGAGGGTTGTGTTTATTTATTTAAAATTTTTACAAGTTCTGTCTGTGTTTGTGTGTGTATATATTTTTATTTTTTTCTCATACTCAATTCGTGTATATATATAAATATTTATATTCTCTGTATTTACTTGCGTATTTATTTATATTCATTGTTCATCCTCTGCACAACCATATAAAAATGTTTATATCTCCACTACATTCATACAGTTTATCTCTTATTTGTATTGTGTTTTTAATTATTCCTGTGGTGTTTTTAATCTGTGATCTTTTCTCATAATTTAATCCTACAGTGAGCTGTGGAATGACAATAATTAAATATTAGTAAACTGGTTGCTCATTGCATAAACCTCCAGGATATGGTTTGGCTCACTGACATCAGCAGTGGAAAATTATTTAACACACTCTTTGGAATGTTAAAATCGGTCTTCCTCACCTCCTCTCCCTCTAGCCAGGTACTGATCTCCAGTCCTTGGCTCTTACAGATGGACATCTTAAGAGCCAGGGGAATCCAGACGTGTCTCAGATCCTCCACCCTCGTGTCAAACATAAAGCCCTCTGCAGTGCCTTGCTCCTCGCCACTACACAAAGGTGATAGATTACTATTCAGAATCGTTAGAATGGTGAAAGTGAATTTGGCTGCATGTTGTGCAGTCACAAACACTACATTAGAAAGATAGTATAGGCAACAGGGATTAACAAGTCTTTTTACTCTAAACACCACTCTGTAGGCAAAGTTGGGGGTTCTTTTGCCTTCTGAGGTTCCATTGCCTCTTTCTGCTTGGCCCTGTTGAAAGCATACTGTGGAGAAATCAGAATATCAATTAGATGCATTTAGAAACTCCATAAATAATATAACTATAAACCTAACTATAAACCTTGGCTCTGAAGTCAAACATTTGCCAGATGAGGGCAGAATTAATGTGTGTGTATGTAAAACCCAATTTCAACTGTAATATGTGTTCTTTCAATAACAGACAGCACTGTATATAAACCAAACCAGGGTCTAGTGTCTGATTTGTACGTGACAAGAATTTCCCTCATGAGACGTTTACCGTGATAGAACTAGAGAATAATTAGCCAATCACAGCCACCAAATACCTCCGCCTGAACCCTCCAGAACTCTGCTTCTTTTGCACTGTTCACTTCACAGTTGATCACCAGAACATCGGGCAGACATCTGATGTTGCGTGTCTGCACCTACAGAGGCATCCCCCAAAAACAAACAGCCCATTTACAGTGGGGACTCGCATCCTCCTATTCAAATGTTAACGGCATTGAGACGGCTGCAGAGTGACTCACTGTAGGCTGATACTTCTCACAGTTTTCACACCACGCCTGAGTGCTCTGCTCCAGACAGATGCTTTTCTTTAAGATTTCCGCAAAGTCGTGCTCCTTTATCACCTTATCTGCGAAGTCACGAAGCACAGTCGGTGTTACGGAGGGCAGTGGGGGGGGGGGGGGGACCCAAGCCGCGGGAGACGGGAGGTGGTTGGGCGCTGCGTGCGTTCTCACCGTGGGAGCTGTGCTCGGGGTAGTGCATGGTGAAGAGCAGGGTGAGCGAGGAGCGCACGGTCTCTTTCCCGCAGCGGCACAGGCTGCTGTTCTCCACCTCGCAGCCGAACAGCCTTCCGATGACGGACTCGCCGGCGGAGCCCAGCACACTGCAACGCACCGCCCATCAGACGCACAAAAGCCACTTCGCCCTGCTTTCACCGTGCTGACACCCGCCCGGTGGTCAGGTGGGTGATCAGGCAAAGGCTCAAGTTTTTTTTTGTAAACAATACTTGGAGCTTGATACAAGCTTTTTCCGTTGGGAACCCCCATAGAAGAGACTTTTGTTTAGCGTTTGTAAAATGTGTAGAAACACCATTATAAATTGCTCAATATGATATTTGAAATATTAACGTGTAGATAGCAGCAAACATCTATTTTTCTATGTAAAGTTATAGTGGAATAATTGACACTGTGGTCAGTGTCCTGAGCTGGTAAATACCTCACACTCCCTCTGTGTGTGTGTGTGTGTGTGTGTGTGCATGCATGTGTGTAGCCCACGGAGCATTTGTTTTGGTCTGAGATGTTAGTGCATGTTAGTGACATCTAGTGGCCAAACGTCATATGGATTCACTTGAATGTCACTGTTTCCAATGTAATTCTGCCATAGCTGCTATTCACACAGGTCAGCCCATGTGAAGGCCACCACAGTAGGGCTCCACAGACCTGCTGCTGGCTCCCCTGTAGGCCTGTGGCCCCTCCTGCTCCTGTGTTTCCTGGTGCAGCTGGGTGAGGATGAAGCGGTTCCAGCTCTGGATGAGGCGGCCCAGCCTGGCCTTGCCCGTCTGCTCATCTGAGTCTGCCAGGATAAGGCCCAGCGCCGACGCCTCAGGGATGGTACGGAACGCCCGCAGGAAATTACTGGCCTGCATGACAGCAGGCATGAGGGCAGTGCTTCCCAATTATACACATAGTACACATTTCATCTGGAAGAAGAATTCGCCAACGTACAAAGTGACCTTTCCCATGCTGTTGTCTTATGTCACGTTAATTCAAATACTAATTGTCTGATCTTCTTATAATATATAAATAAACATAGCAACTGCATAAGTAAGGAGTTTTTCTGCATTTAGGCATCAATGGTTGCCATTCCTCTAAGTCATCATAGGGACTGGTTTTGATGGTAAGTGGTGACTGATGCTCACCTGACATGGATCTCCTCGTGACAGGTCCAGCATGTGGAAGAGGAATCCAAGCTCACAGGCCAAACAAAACTCCTTCTGGCACAAGTGATTCTGCACTAGACAGCGGATTGGCTCCAAGAAATACAGCACCTACCGCAGCAACAGACACACAATGGACGGATCAAAGTGACACGTGGGGAAACTTTGGATGTGGTTATAATAACAGTCAGAACCTGATACCTGGATCATGCAGTTGCAGTAGGCATTGGGAATGTGAGGTTCCAAGCCGGCAAATAAAGTCCTGTTGTAGTGTTTGAAGTCAAAGTCCTCCAGTCCAAGCTTAGAATATTTAATGGTGACCTGTTGGGTGTGGCCAATAAGAACGCTTCATAAGATGACAGAATCAACCCTGAATTGCTGTCACACAATAAATATAAGAAAGGCCATAATGAAATAAGCAAGTGAGACCTTTCTGTACTTTTTAGCAACCATGTAGAGGTGTGGCTCTTCATCACGGCCAATTGGTGATTCAGGGACCTGGTTAAAATTATCGTAATCCAGCTCCACTTCTTTAATCTTATAAGGTAGCTGTATCAGACAAAAAGTAAAAAAAATATAATAAAATATCTTTGAGCAAGTAAAATGGTTAAGTATTACTGAGTCTGCACATTTTATTGTATTTCGCTTGCCTGATTCCTTGGGCGGGTGCGAGGATTGGCTGCATAGCCAATAAAGCCGACAGTTTTCATTGTGCGGAGAATCTCTGGATCCACAGAAGGTGCTCGCCTTTAAAAATGTAAAGAAAAGATATACAGCCACAGAACAAATGAAGAGACATTGTTTAAAATGTAATAGTATAGATAAACTGTAAAAGTAAAAGAATTACAAATAAAATAATGATATACATTTAAAAATACATGTTTTATAGGTAAATAAAAAAGAAAAATGTATAAAACATTAAAAATCCGAGAACATGCTGCAGTGGTCTGTTATTTCTTCTATTGCTGTATCTACATTTTACTTTATCCTATACTGTACATGTCATGACAATTAATGTAAACTGAATGCCAACTAAATGCTGTGAAATGTCAGAGAAAGCAGCATACTAGCAATCATTTATATTTGTATCCAAAACAGTTATATATCAAATGAAATGCAAAAAAGTTTAATATGTTTACAGAATTAATTTGATAATATACACTATCTTTAGATAAAGCTAGCTGAGGAGCAAACCAAGAAGAAAAACCTCCCTAGTTCTTAAACCCATTCTGTGAAGTACATACACAGCAATCTAGGTCTAGGACACAGTCAGCAGGTTACCTGGGACTGGGGGTGGCCAGTGGGTTGGGCCAGTCTGACAGCAGCAGCTCCGAGCTGGTCAGAGGCATGGGGATGAGAGACAGAGGCAGTAGGTCATGGCTCCAGTCCAGCTGGGGTAAAGAGTCAACTATGCAGGGGAGGGCAAACTCTGTATCCCGCGAATAGTCATTGAAAGACACCTCGGGCGCATCAGACCAAAGGTGCACACATCCCCCAGAATCCCCAAAGGCCAGTGCTTGCTTGCTGGATGACACGTCGAAGCTCATGAGCAGCTGGCCCACTGTGTTCACATGAAAGATATCGGCAAGGCTGGCAAGCCCAGTGGGCTCACAGAATTGGCACTGACCTGTTGACAATTAAACAGCAAAACAAGACTTACTGCATTTTACCTCGTTTCAACGGCAGCCAGTATTAAACTGTAGTTCTGAGCAATGCCCTACATAAAGGTGTTGTCATGACCTCCAACCGGCTGGATGCAGTACCTGTCTGTGAGATGATAGCCAGGCGTGATGTGTATGTAGGAATGAAGCGCAGGAAGAGGGGATCCACATGCACCTGGAGCGGGGTCACAGCTCGCATCATGCGCAGGTCATACACCATGAGGAAGCGGTCGCAGGCCAGCCCGTTTAGCCCCCGACTAGAGAAGCCACAGGCGGCCAGGAGGTTCCCATGCACGTCGAAGTCCGACAGGCTGCCGGAGAAGGCGTCAAACTCTTGCTCTGTCTTGAAGGTGCGCACGTCACGAAGAGTCACCTGGTTTGAGCGCAGGATGGAAAAGGTGAGACTGGTTTTAGTATGTGGACGTGGGTCAAACTTGGCACACGTTCACAAAGTGATCAGAGTGGGCTGTTCATCGTCACCTTTCCAGATGTGTGCCCGCAGAAGATGAAACGATTGGACTGCCGCATGATAGCCACGCCTGGTACCTCAACTGTGAACTATCAATAAAGGCAAACGTGATGAAGCCAGTAAACCACACACTAAATGACTACTGTATATGCAACTGCAGAGAATCTCCATTCCCATGCTATACCTTTTGCGTCTCTTGAACAGTGTTCAAGTCAACTTCAACAACATAACTCTGTAGTCCCCCCATGAGAAATATGTTGTTATCGGTCATTAGAAGGCTGTGCATGTCTGCTCCGTCCTCCATCCTGGCATGCAAACACACAGGTATCAACTACGTATCAAGTCATTGTGTGTTATTAAGACTTACTACTTTTACACTACCAGCAGGAAATACACAGAATGTGTCTGCAGCATTTGTTAAAACATTTACATTTGTGTCATTTCCGAGATACTTTCATCCAACGCAATTTACAATTAGGACAATTAATACACTATAGTATTAAGTAGGAGGCCTTTGTTACGGATGCTTACAGGGTATGAACCCATGAGCTCACAGCTGGTAGTCAAACATCTGGATTGCTAGACTATAATATGTAGGACTTACGGGTAATCAAACATGACAAGGCCACCTCGTGTATAGCACTTGAGGTTGGTTTTAGACAGAAACAGCACGCCAGTCTCTAAGCTTTGAATATGGCGGATGTCATCAGTTGAATGCACTTGAAAAGAAGAATAGCGCCCCATCGTTGGTCCAAAGAAAGAGCTTGCATGTCCCTACAGAAAAAAAATTATAGGAGTTTTACAAGAATTATAATGTAGTAGTAAAATAGTTGAAACAGCTGTTTGGCATTCTCACAGGACTGCAGATAAACAGAAAGCATATTCTGTTGTAATCAGATATCTTACTCTGTGATTTCCCATCCAAAGCATTTCCTCTTGCAGATCAAAATGGGTTGCTGTGACTGGGACACCAACTTCTGCTACCACACTGTGCAGCTCAGAGAACATTCCTTCTAACAGGTGCACAGAGTCAGGCACTGTTACAGAAAGTCCCTCTGGATCCAGCTCCACACCTTGCAGTAAACTGGGATTGAGGCGTGGATCCATTGATGTTTCCATTCCTGCATCCAGGGGCCCATGAAGGTTGGGTGGGTATTCGCCCATCCCTGGGTCAAAGTTCATCATGTGTACCGCAGAATCAACCTAGAGAGAAATTCGTGTGGACAGGAAGTGTGCAAATAATAAGCAGCATATTGCAGAATAAACCATATCCATACGGAAATTCCCAGCAATTCTTAGTCGCGGCTAGCCAGTTCAGATAGCTGACAATATAGCAAACAAAATACTAGTATTTATAATATTTTATATACGCTTAATCGGTCAACACCGTAGTGATTGCGAGATATCGGCTGTTTTGGTTTTCAACCATAAGCTAACTTTACCAAGCAGCGCTGCTGCATTAAAGAACAGCATCGTGGTTAAGATACCGGTTCTAAAAAGTAATGCTATCATATTTTACTTGCTAAATACTGTATAGGTTGTAAGAAAATGTTTTGCACACACCTAAATTTGAGATTGTGGGGTTTAGCAATGAGTTCATGGCCCCTCCATTCACAACAAAACAAAAACAAGTGGAAAGTAAGATTACTTCCGGAGCAACTAGAGACGTATCGTACACGTCGATTGACGCACTGAACCTGACTGAACCCTCTTCAACTGATTGGCTAGTCCTGTCCATAGAACTATATGGTCCTGTCAGGTGGGTTGGTTAGTGAAATTTGTTTTTTACATGATGTTGCGAGATGCACCGTTTTTTGTATTATGTTTCTGTAGAACAGGGGTCTGTGCCCAAACAAATATAGGCAACATGTTTTATATCTGTCTGGAGCTGCAGAAAATATTATAATCTAAAATAAAATAAAATAATAATAAAATCTGAAAATATTGTTTTCGACTGGACTAGATTAATGTGGAATCTGATGAAATCATAGAATACAGGCTGGCAATACAACAAATTAGATTATATTTCGTTCTGGGGTTTGTCAAAGCCACTGACACTGTCATGTAGCTTAGCATTAGCCCAGGAACCTCTTTAAAATCTGTAACTATATATATACACATATTCCACTGATATTGATAGTCTTGCAATATTTAGCAAGACTATCAATGCAATGTGTGAAAAACAATTCCTAGTTTCAAGATCCTAAGCATTAAAAAATGATTGTCTTTTACATCGTTGGTCATTTGCATACATGTATTTTACATTTACTTTGACATTACTATAGTTCTGCTAAATTGTATGAAGTGTTAACAATATTATCTTTATTGTGCTACATGTCAAATACATCATACTGTATAAGGAAACTAATCAAACAACCAAGATAACATCCTTAAGGCATAGAAAATTACAATATTAAAGAGAGATGTTACTGTGTGGTATTGTGCTGTGAATGATGTCTGCAATTGTAAATTGTAAATTGAAGGTGCAGTCCAAATGTGCATAGACAAAATATTTTCTCACTGTGGGCCCTTATGAACATGACAAGGAGGGTTTCATATCTAGCCCAATGATCATATCCCAGAACATGAAAGTAGGACACATTTTCATCATATCTTTGCAGCCTTCACTAAAACTGAAAGCCTCCTGCTGTAAAGTGTGCAGCATCAAACGAGTGACTTGGTGGGCATGCCTTGTTTAAGTCAGGTGCTGCTTTCAGAAATAAATCAGCAATTCCAGATTCTGCTTCTGTGAAGAATGTCATCCACCGGAGCCTTCTGAGAGACCACCATGGTTATTTCAGAGAGCAATTCATGTGCGTTTGTAGATGCGTTAAGTGACGTGATGCAAGTGTCATGATGCAAACATCCCCTTTGGTATGGAAGTGACAAACAATCAGCTACTTGAGCCCAGTCATGGTAGCTCATCAACCACTCTGGCCAAATAACCGTATATTTGACTCCTTCTGGTAACATTGGGGCCAATGCATATATAATGGGTACAAGGATGGAAACAAATCTCTGGAGGTCTTCTATCGGTTAAAATATTTTAGTATGTTAAGGAATGCTCATGCACATCCACACCATAACAATCAATTTGAACAAGAGCATTGAGACACATGACTATTCTAATAAAAATGAATGATGTGATGTGAAAATAGAATAAATCTTCTTAATAAATCTATTTTGTATTTTAAAATTAGACAATTGAACTTGGTTTACTGTCACTGGGAAGATAATTTATATTTTTACAGAAATATTGCAACATCTGCTCAATAAAAAAAAAGATATGAATAACACAGCTGATGTTATAGCTATATACAGTATTATGCATATCCTATAGGCTAGTATAAATTATTAAAATATGCTGTGGCTGCTAGTGTCAGTCAAGAGAATACCGTTATAAGATATAAGGCTATATCATATTATATTAGCCCTATAGGCCTACATGTTCTCAATAAAGAATAAGACCTATACATGTATAAAGCAACATGAAGTCATCATTTCTCTACTGTAATCCTTTGTTTTGTCTGGCACAATAGGTTCTTGTTGGAGACAGATTAAAAGAAGTACTTGGAATATTTGTTTTGCGCAGCATATGCCACGTGGAAATATCTTAACCCTGTGATGGTTCACTTTCTCATACATAAACAATATATCATAATAATAGAAAACATTATTGATACTCCAGAAAATGTACCCGATGAGGCCATGGATAGCCTAATTATCTAGAATGTTTATGTATAAAGGCTATATGGCTGCCATATTAGACTATTTTTCTTTCACAGAGTAATTCATGAATACATAAATACACGTTTAATACTATCACGTCTTATTGTAAAATGTTTGTGATTATTTACGAAATGTAGTATATTTAAAAGAAAGACACATTGACGTAGTATAATAATTTTCACGGGCTTTATTAGAAAATAGATGTTAAGCATCTAGGCTACGATCTATTTTTTTTCCAAATGTGAATTTGCATGGAATGAGTTCACACGAAGGATGTCCCATTTAGGAAAGTCCGTGTGACTCACGTTTACTATGAGAACTGCATTTATAAGTTCGTCCGTTCAGGTTGCTAGATCACACCTAGCACAAGACAAGCGCTGAGCGACCCCGCAGAGTTGCATCGTGAAAGAAAAAAACATGTATTTTTGTACCAAAGCTTTTGGAATATTAATCATTTTTACAAACGCTTTCGCAACTCCAGTACCGGCAAGGGAGAGTGTTAAAGATGCATGCATCAACCTACAAACGAGCTCTGTAGAGCTAAATAGAATAGCCAAACATTTATCAATTAAGGCAAGTTTACCTTTTTTATTTTTATATTTTATGAGGGTTAAACTTTTTATATCAATCTATATTCTGAGATGTGCATTTTGTTTACTAAACGTTTTTGTTTTCATTCATCTGCAGGCAGGCAATGGCACAAAAACTGTGATACATGTCGCAGATGAACTTTCTTGGATGGAGGTCAAAGATAAATGCGACCCCGGGACCCTTAGAATTGATCATGAGGTAAGACTTCAAATGAAATAATTTTCATGTACACTTGAAACACTAATACAATTTGAATCATACATTTTGGTGAATAAATTGTGTAATTTATTCTACAGTCTTGCATTACGAATATTGTTGCTGTCTTGGAGGGCTACAACGGTATATTTGAGATGCTTGCATCATCTCCCAGCTGTTCAGAGCTTGCCAGTCAGCTGAAGCCAGCACTGCGTAACCTCCATCGAGACATGAACAGATGTGTCAATGTAAACATAACAATATTATACTATATGCATTTACTTATATATTTATTTCTATTCAAAATGTTATATTATATATTATTAAATTATAATTATTATAATAGAATATTAACATGTTTATAAAATAATACTCAAATAATAATATTTCATATGACTATAAATTGCTTTTTTCCCTTTTCTGTAGAAGACTGAATTGAAACCTAAAATCAAGATTATCCAACCACCAGAGTGGCCCATGTCCATGCTATGCACCTACTACACAGACAGATTGTTCTCCTTCTCCATCTTTACTGCCCGTGTCTTTGCTCCTGGTCACCCAGCTAATCACGGACAAGGTGCAGCTGAACGTTGTAGAGTGGCAGACTGAATTACAATTTTCTACTATGCCCATGTTTCAGTGTTAGTTATCTAATGGCTGTGAGTGAATATAGTATCTCTTATCTGACCACATTGGTCATGTTTGCAAGAAGACTAGCTGTAATCCAAGAATGGATAATTTATCTATTATAATGTTTCAATTTAAAGGAACATGTTTTTTAGCATGTATGCATGGATGTACTTTCAATGAAAACAAACTAGACATGATAACCTATTTATTCAATTAATATTTATTTATTTATTTTATTATGTATTATATTATTTAATTTTACTATTCATATTTATTTAAACACAATTACATTTCAATGATGTGTAAAAAATAATGCGAAATAATTATGAAATCATGTGCATTTTAATAGATGAAAAATAAATATTATATTCATAATTGTATGTGGTGTTGTAATAAATGATGTAATCCATTGTTTCTAATGTAGTAGTATTCATACAATATGATATGGTTATTGTATTCCATGAGGAAACATCCCACCTTCAGAGAAAACTGTCATTTCAAGTTCCCCAAATTACAGGCAAACCCTATACTGAAATAACAAGGAAGCTGTGCTTTCCTGAAACATTCCTGCTCCACTTTTTGAAGATCCAGCTTCCTTCCTGTCTGTCAAATATCAGTATATTATACAACACTATGGTTCAATAGGTTAACAATATCAGTGGTTCCTTCAAAATGACATAATGTTGACTAGTAAACTAATTCAGAATAAAATAGGATGTATTTTGTTCCAGAAAAAGGGAACTTCTGAATTCGTGCCAAGGTTTCTTGGACAAGGAAGTTAATACTCTGATTCACTGGATGTCATTTGCTGAATATGCAGATACTTTATGCAATGTTAATGAATATCAGCGGTTATTACATTTGCACCAGCACACACGCGTGCGCACAAACACGTGTGTACAGACACACACACACCATTGTGTTTTCTGTTAGTGTTAGACTGGCCTACTTGTGATATTAAATAAATTATGATTGACAAATTACTGGGATATTAGTAGGCCTAACACCATACAGAAAAACGTTGAAATATTCAAACGATAGGTTTGTCTATACATATTGGCCATTCGTATTAATTTACAATTAGAATCGTGGGTGTACTTACAAATAACCAGTAACTCATACGCTGCATGATGAGCAGCAGAAGAAAGCGCTCCTAAACTTATGGAGGGCGGGGTTAACAGCAGGGAATTTCCTGGTGAACTAACAGCAGGAAGGTGAGGGGTTTCTTGTGACAAATGTATCTAAAACGAATTGCTTGAAACGCAAGTTTACCATATTGATTACTCAATTGTTTAATTAAATAGAAGTTTGTCAGCGCATATTACTATTAAATTGTAACATGTTAACGTCAATATGCAACTTTACAGTACCGGTAGCCTACATCTTGAGAGCTTCCCCGTACAGTAAGGTTAGCTTCTTTACAACATTAGTTTATTTTAACCGTTCATTATATACGGGACACGTACACAATGAATCATTACATGTATATTTCATTACTTTAACATGTTCACACTTTAATATAGACATCCAATAGTTTGTAATAGGGTTGGCAGCCTACTTTATCTCAAGCCAATGTGGATTGTGTTTGTTAGTTTATATTTGACGTCATGTGAAGCGCATGGTTTGATATCCAGAGCGACTCAGTCGGGCGGCCACATTTCCCAAACGCAATGGGTGCCTATTATGTGTGTTTCCTGATGAAAATGGCAGAAGTATACATTCATAATGCTACAGCTATGTAACTAACATCTTATTATTGTTTCTAAATGAAATGGGCTGCTGGACAGATTTGGCTATTTGAGCACAGTGTGTTGCCAGCATCTAAATATTGTTTCTTTTACTGGTACTGGTGTACTGGTATGTCACTCCCACATCTCACTGCTCAGTGACCGGCACGCATGCTCTACTCTGCCCAACTAAACCCCCTACATAGCACCCCTTCCCTTCCCTTCACCAATATGTATTTTCATGCAGTTGGACAGTTTAACTCTTCTATAAGGGGAAGACTGTTCATTGGCATGAGGCCTGATGTTTGTATGAACTGGCTCACTGGGTTAATGTTGGCTTTGCAAATGGAACTTCTAACGGGACTGTATTTATATTGCATTCTTTTTGTTTTTCTTCAAGATGAATGTTGGTGTAGCTCACAGCGAAGTGAACCCAAACACACGGGTAATGAACAGCAGAGGAATTTGGTTGACATATCTTCTCCTGACCGTGGTGCTGCACATTGTCCTGCTCAGCATTCCCTTCTTCACCGTGCCACTTGTATGGACTCTCACTAATGTCATCCACAATCTGGTCAGTACCATTTGCATGCAAAACCCAGATAAGCCGTTGCTACATCTCGTAACATATCATACATTAATGTTACTTAAAATGTCTTCAGTATGACCGAACATGCATCCTTGAGCAAAACATCTAGCACAATCCTGCTCCTTTAAGTGTTGTACTCACCATCAATTGCTTTAGTTTAAAGCATACCATAATTGATATATTTAGTGTGATTGAAGGGATGACTGAAATTTATAATAATTAGACTGCTGAGTCTGAGAATACAAGATTCACTTCCTGTAAATGGATGATGGATGATTTATTCTATGCAGCATTATACTCTAATAGTGTGTTGTCTTCTACAGGTGATGTACTTGTTTCTACACACAGTAAAGGGTACTCCTTTTGAGACCCCGGACCAAGGAAAAGCTCGTCTGCTAACGCATTGGGAACAAATGGACTATGGCATCCAATTCACAGCCTCTCGCAAATTCCTCACTATCTCTCCCATCATTCTGTAAGTAGTACACAAGCTGCTGTATAGGCCTTATTGTTTTTACAATATGAAAGAATGAATGATGCACAAGTCTTTGTGTATAAGTATCTCCTGCATTTGTTAATTTCCATAACTGTTCAAATTGTTTTGTTTAAATTTCCAGCATAATAAACATTTTCACAATTTCATATTATTTTTGTTAACATGCTGACCAGGGAAGCCATTCTTTTTGCACTATTACCTATACCTGTTTCCTCTTTTCCCTAGGTATATTTTTGCCAGTTTCTACACAAAATATGATGCCACTCATTTCCTAATCAACACAAGTTCTCTTCTTAGTGTCCTCCTTCCAAAGTTGCCCCAGTTCCACGGAGTACGAATATTTGGGATCAACAAATACTGACACAACTTAACAACACCGGGTGCTTGCTTTGTTTTAGCTCCAGTGAATCACACAGCTCAGGTCTAGCGGCTCAGGAAAGGATAACTCAATTGGAAGGCCCTTCTGCTTAGACTTTGTGGCAAAGGAATATATGAAGATTGCTTAATTTATGCTCCTGTGCTATTCTGGCCTGAAGCTAATTATGCAAGATGTGCTGCTGCTGCAGCTGCAAGCTCTACATCAATGATCTCAGTTTCAGTGATGTGAGTCATGTTTTGACATTTCTTATGTACAATATGTTTATGTATGCAAATGATCAGATATGTTTGACTTCCCTGCATGTTCACTTTCTAGAAAGGAAATTGTGAGCCATGTTACATTTGCTAATTTATGGATTCATGTATATTTTTAATTAGCATAATCTAGTTAAAGACAGTTTTTGGTTTGTGAATTGTCATTAGATTAAGCTGTTTTTAAAGGCTGCAGGCTACTCTGTAGAGAAATCATGTCCTTTCTAAAAACAAAATTATTTCAATATTAATCGTTCCAAGGTTTTACAATTAACTAAATACGGTATACAGTATGTACGTAATAAATAGGCCCTACTGCAGTTTCTTTATACACAATTTGAAACAAAGTCAGGACCAGCTATTGGTCAAATAAATTTTGACTGAGGCATTTTGTTATCAGATGGAGTTTTAACAATATAGCCAGTACCTATGAGTAATAAACTAATATCTTTACAGGTGCATTTTGTAAGAGATAAAATATTTAGATGAAATGCTGGTCTTGCGCTGACCTTTGGGGAACTCCACGCCCTTAATTAGCTATCGCAGTGTTTATGATATTCTCATAGACCTAAAGGGATTACCCCCTGATGCATATATTTGAGATGTTTGCATTCCAGTCAGTAGTGTTACCTTGCAATCAGTGTTGGGGAAAATAACAAATAGGAAATGCAGCAACACACCCATTAGGCTAACTGAGTTATGCCTAGCATGTATGTGGGTAACACATGCAAATAATCCACTGTATCAGATGTTTAGAAAAAAAATGTAGGTAGGGGTTTGCCTTGGCTGTGTGTGGTGTTAGAACATTTGCAACACTGTCATGCAGCATTTCCTGCTTTCAAATACTTAATGTGGAGAAAAACTTTTTTTTTTAAACCCTACCCGTTATTTTACACTGACCTTTTTCTTCAAACTGCCTTTACTTTCTCCCAGACAGCCAGGTGACATTAGAGAACAGCCTAGATACAATTTGCCTATTGAAAATAGAGAAGCTGCGCATACTGTTGAATTTTCAAACCCTGTAATGAGTTAGTGGCCACCTCATTAAGATCTAGCTGGACATGATATCGGGTTACTACGCAATCGCCTACCCCAGTTCTTTTTCCACTATAAATTTCACTTTGCACACTTATGGCTTTTGTGGGACACCAAGTGTTATACATTAAAATAAAGTGATTATAACTCAAATCAGTTATGCTCTGATTAAGATGTTTTATATACAAACGTATCTGAGGAACAATACAATGGGATGTCAGTGAATGTGAGTGCATATTGTTCATAAGAGAAAGGTCAGGAAGTACTTTACCGCAGTTAAACTACCCTGAGCTTTACTTGGAATCTGGCTACAATTATTTTAAAAAATTCACACAGTGAAGAATAAGGCAGGAAAACCATGAAAAATTACTTTGGGGACAGGACTTTTCAAAGATGACTCCATGTTTGTTTAGGATTCTAGGGAATGTAATACATGAGAATGTGATTCATTAGCTTCCTTTATCCCTTCACCAAATAAAGCATATGTGCTGACAATTACAATTAATATAACTATTAGCACTCTTGCTCTCTGGTGTGAAAACATTTTACTCATCTATCCTGCTGTGTGGAAAAGCAGCAGTCAACAGTGATTAATTTCACATTAAATTATCTTTCATGTTGAGTAGGGAAGGAATATGTTTTAATTTCTTGAAGCATACATTCAGGGCATTGTAAATTGTATTTTCATCATCCTTTATTCAAATAAAATTCCAATTATAAAACATGCCAAATGCAAACATTTAGAGCTTATTTCACAAATAATTAAATGTGCTTAGAACTCTGCCCGTTTGCCCTTTACAATTGCCACAATGCAAATAAAAAGTAACCAATATATTGTAGTTTTATTTCTTCAAAATATGGGCACTTAAAATGACCAGAAACGGATCTGTTAATACTTAAAAGTATGTATAAAACTAAATAGATCAATTTAACAATTTTCGTGGTCATGTTCACCGCAAATGATTCTATTTAATAGTTAATGTTAATAGTTAATGGTTAGTTAATGGCTGCAAAAGGTGTATTGTAACAAGCTGTTTTTGTAAGTTATTTTCCATTCTGAAATCATAAATGTAATGGGACTTTCACCTGCTAGAAAAGACAGAAATAAAAAACAATAGTGTTGGTCCCCAGAACAAATTGCCTTGGGGACCCCTACCCTGCATGTTTCAGATGTCCCCCTGCTCTAACAAGCCTGACTCAAATGAATAGGTTAATGTTATCAGGCTTCTACAGCGATTGACAACCCATTCATTTGAGTCAGGTGTACTGGAACAAGAGCATCTAAAACACAAAGTAGTGGGTCCCCAGGACCAGGGTTTACTACCATTGTATTAAGGCAATTCCGTTGCCCATTACATAGCAACATCATTAGTTACCATTGCTTTAGCCTAAAAACACAATTGAAACTGGATATTTCTGCCTCGGGTGCATAAAAAGGCTAAATAAAATCAGAGAAAGTTGATCTTTAGTGCACATTTTCTTTTAAATGTACTGAAAATGTATGAAAATTAGCTTTGTCTGCAGTTCTCATAAAATATTAGAATTCTCCAATGTTCAATTTGAGCAGTTGGATAGCTGCAACAGTCATTCTCCAACCACCTGTTGCTGAGGAAACATGTCTGCAGGTTGAAGCATTTTACTTGGAATTCAATCTCACTCTCCATTTGTGATGGGATATGGCATAAGGGGTTCTTCCTCCTCATCATCTGTCCCAAAAAACTCATCTTCAAGAAAAGATGATCCAAAATCAAATTCCTGAGCATGTACAGACACCTCATTTGACGTCAGGTGAGGCGACCCTTCTACAAAGTCTGCAAACCTGTGGATTAGAGCAAAGAATTGGCATCAAGCTTTTGTAGAACCATTCAAATGTCTACATTCCTAGGTTGTGGCTCCCTCTAGTGGTTTAAATGTGACTAGTATTTTGAAGCTACATTGACAATCATCCCAAATCCCAATGACTTCAATGTCATGAAAGGACAGGCATAACAGGACCCATCAAGTAAAGGCACTTTATCCCCAACTTAAAAAAGTACCTTTTTGGTGACTTAAGCCTGGAAACAACCTTCCAAGGACTGAATTCTGGACTGGCACAGTGCTTACGCAACTCCTCCAGTGCACGCCTAGTCTCTTCCTCTCCTTGTTTATGATACTCTTCTTCAGTCAGCAGTTGACGTGGCCCTGGCTTCCAGCCTAAGGACGGCCTGATTTTCCTTCACAAAATACAAGCACTTCTATTCAAAGTGCACAAAAGGTTTTGTTGTTCACTATGGACACATTGTCAAGCAACATTTAATTAGAAAAGTGGCTCAAACTTAAAGGCAGGGTTAGTCACTCTCGAGAACGCTTGCTAACGTCGAACTCAATCAAAACAAACTCTCTCAGAAGCGCCGCCCCACACATTGTAACACATTGCAAAGCCAAGGGCTTTTGTGAGCGGTGTTGCCACTTTATGTTCCTATTTGCGAAGCCAGGGCTGTGTAGAAGTACCAGATTCTTTTTTCAGCAAGCAGAGAAGTGAGATAGAAAAATGCGAATTGATATTTGGTGCACTTTACCATAAGTGCATAAGCTTACAATAGCTGAGCTGACTATACCTTTAAAAGCAACTAAAGCCTATTTCTGCTTACAGATGATTCTCCATTGTTAACTTGAATAATCTATTTTATTTTGTTGCAATGTGATATTTACACAATTTAGTATTGCAAAGTGTTGAGCATCTAGTTCTAGGGCTGTTGCTTTACAAAATGTTGCTCCCTTTCATTTTTATTAGGTAGCTCTAATTGAAACCATTAAATCCTACTGTACCTACAACTGTAATTCAATGTCAATTTAAATACCTACCTCCATGCAGTGTATATGAGGGAAACTGGGTACTCCATGTTTTTAGCCAAGACAGCTGCCAGTATGATGGCAATGGCTACTTGTTGAACCTGGATCCCTGCATAGATTAGCAGTAGGCCAAACAGCTGCAGTGTCCAAGACAGGATGTTAATACTCTTCTCATCCACTAGAGGGCCATGACGATAGCATAAAGCAAAACTGATGAATCCAAAACATGCTACATAACCTGGAATACACAGAAAATGCAGTTATGTGTGTTGAAGTGTTGAATTTCACAATTTATGTATCTTAGAAGACATGTTCAAATCCTAGTTTTTCACAATTTGACAATAGACACATTTATTGAAAGCACCAATTTTCTCAAAGTATAACATTTTACAAAAATACAATATTATTATGAGTCACAAAGTGCTTTATAATAAAAGCAATAAAATACAGCAAAGGTAAAAAGAAACAATACACAGTAGCCTATTACAACACAATAAACATTAAAAACGACATAATAGCAAAACAAACAGTGAGTCAACTATGAAGCCAAACAATTGGTGAAATGTCAAATGCATGTTTAAACAAGTGTCTTTAAAGACGGCAAACCTTAGTAGGGACGGCAGAGTTTCCATAGTTTGAGCAATAGTCTTGGGTTTGTGGAACTAATAAAGCTAAACACAAAAGTACATTGACGAAATCCCTGCCTCTTCTGGCAAAATCAAACAGTCACCTCAAAATCACTGAATCTATGCTGGAAATAAAACTATGCTTTAGTTTAGTTTACTTTATGTATTCATTAGACAATATATCAGAAAGTGGAGAACACAGCGTCTAGGGCATGTAGTTAATTCTTTTTTTTTTTTTTATAAACTGTATGAGCACATTACACTCAACAAAGTAAATGAGTGAGTCATTCTGCCTCAGCATCACGTCTTAATGCTGAGTCCGGCCAGAAGGGGACAACTGTGGCATGCCGGATTTAACCTATGTCACCACAGGCCTGTTGCATTGCGTTTAAGAGATTTACCCTAGTATATAGGCTTATATAGGTCATAGACCTTCCACCGCTATGCAGAGAAAAACTCTGTACTGACTTATATTCTCTACCATTTGTTTGATCACATAATTAGAATAATAATAATTAGTTTCAACAATTATGAGTTGTTTTATGTAAACAACGGCAAAGTGAGTTGGAGTTGTGTTTAACTTTTGCCGCCTGTTTACCATTTTACAACACAAGTGCACCACAGTGCTAAAATGTGTTTTAGTGAGTGATAATGTGTTTAGAGCATTGCAAAAACAGTGGATGAGATACTTGTTTAAGGTTTTGCCATGGGTTTAGACAAATGGGTTTAGGCTACATTCAGGGGCTTTCACAAACACACAATGAAGCCTATTGTATGTATTGTTGTCAAGTAAGCAATGCATACGTTAAAAAAAACTAAATCAACTAAGTAAAATAATCTTTAAGAGATATTCTGTACCAACAAACCAATAAGCCGTTTTGAATCCAAATATGTTATGTTCCTGGGAAGTCTCTTGCTATGTGTTTAAAGGTAAGTTACCCAATGCCAGGTGCCAGTGTTCTCTCAGAATCATCTGAAGGTTCCTGAAGACAAGTTGAATTGCGTAAAGGGAGAATGACCAGCCACCAACAATGAGCAAGTAGAAAGGGCTTTTCTGCAGCATGAGGAGAGAAGATTCCATTGAATTAAGTGCTAGAATGTGTTTATTATGTGCGGTCACTTCTTTATTACATTAAATGTGATGCAGGCAGGACTGATTTTACCTTGGGCAAAAAACGCGCTATGATGAAGATGAGGATGAGGAGAGAGGCAATTATGCCTGTGCTCATGCCAGCAGAGTAGTAGAACAGCTGACTCCTTGGCATACAGGAAATTAACAGAACACATTCATTCCATTATGATTATGACAGGTGTGACTGAAGTAGTACGTTTTTGTTCATGTGGTATGTGTTGCATATTCATAACAGCTGCATAATTGTCAACATTTTAGTTGGTAACAATTAAAGCACCTTACATTTACATTAGTCTAGTTCAGAATACCTATCAAATACAGCAGATGTGGCACAAAGATCAATAAACGATGGTGCAAAATCTTATATTTGCTTTAATATATCAGCTATATAAGATAGGTTGTTTGCTAACTATTTGGTTGTATTGTGCATTTTATTTGGGGGCAGGATAGTCTCTAGTCAGTGGTTCAGTCCCCCACAAGCTCGGCCTCCCAGTAAGTCCCTTGAGATTTGGAAAAAATAATTTATACATTTTAGAACAGCATTTGTGGTACTATTGTAAATATTTGTTACCATTTCTATATGCTGTATGAATAAATGTGCCATTTAACATAGGAATAAGTTACCTGCTGAGAGATTCTGCTAGGGTAAACAAGACTCCTCCAGCAAGGAATACCAGGAACAAGTAAATATCAAACTCTGTAAGAAGTAAAACACCACATCCTACTATTAGCCATGCAATATCAATAACCAAAGTACAAGGATAACAGTTATACACTTACTGCGGCTGTGCTGCACATTATATACAGTTTCATATTGTGAAGGTTCAACCTTGAAGCACATTTTCTTGCTGAATAGACTAATGCTGATAATCGTTTCATTGGACTGTTCGTGCACAAATTGTTGGATCAGGCTCCAAATACTGAAGTGTTCGAGTTCCTGCAGCACCTCTTCATCTTCAGCCACTGTGACCTTCAGCTTGTTTGAACTCCACACTCTGACCTAAAAGAAATTATTGTTCAATGCTGGTTTAAGACTATTTTCACAGAATACTTAAAAGGGAACAAATGATGAACCTTTTTCCACATGGTGACACAGTTCCATGAGTTCTTATCTTAGCGTGCTGATGTGACAGGCCAGCCTTGCTGCTCCTCCATGGCTAATAGCAACGGTTGAGCTGTGTCAGGACGCTACTCATCCTCTGACACAGGAGTGCAACCATATCGTTTTGAACCAGAAACCATTTCCTCAATGTTCTCAAGGTGTAATATTCGCCTCGCCATTCCATGGGAAAGGATAAGGGCCCCCTCTCCCTTATTCTTTCCCTTATAACGGCGAGGCGGGGGATAGTTATGTTTTTGCATGTTGTGACCATGGTTATGACCAATGAACAATCGTCAATCTAGGCGGTGCAAATGTATGGTTATTTGAATTTCGCTATAAATTACTGAATATCATTGACTATCCATAGATTATTGATGCTACATCACTGCTAGTCTCTTCGTATGTGTCTGGGACTGTACAGTATGCTAGCAAATCCAATGCTAGCAAGACCAACAATGCTGCATGTTCACAGAAGTAGTTCTCAATCCATGTATGGAGATGTCAGATGGAGGGGGCGGTCTTATTCAAATAAAAGGGCCTGTGACGTCAAAACCCCTACATAATCAAAACAGCTTGCTGGCTATATAAAATAAACTGACTGAATGGTCCAATATCAACTTTTGTGGGTTGGTACCATAGAACTAAATAACGGTCGGTACACACTCCAGATCCACACATAGTGATGGTGAATGTAGACCACAGCATACAAATCTTTAAAAATATAGAGCTCTATGACTTATTGTTTTGCATAAAGTATTCTTATGGAGAAATTGAAGTTAACATGGCCTTGGTTAATAAAATACATCAGTGCTTTAAGATATGAAGTTCTATGTTACCTGAATTCTTGTCCAAATTTGCCTCCAGCCAGGCACAACTGAATTGATGTAGCAGAAGTGGTTAGACCCTAACTTGGTCATATGTTGGCCATCTTGAAGATCAATTATTTGAAGCTTAGTACCTAAAAGTTCGATCAGATAATATCAGCAATACCACATAAGCAGTTAAACATTTTGGGCCAGATTCACGGACACGGAGTAAGTGTAGTAGTCCTAGACTAATAACATTTTCCAGTGGAGATCTTCAACGCATGTTTGTCTTGGACTAGGCTTGATCCATGTCTGTGAAGCAGAATCAATATACAGCCTATCGTATATGCATAATATTAGGCACAGGGCACTGATTAGGCCTATTAATACTGTAACTGTTTACATAAAACACAATTTAAAAAACAGCCAATTCAAAACATGTAGTTATTATATTAATAAAACATTCTAAGTATATTAGCATCTTTTATGCGTTTTACATTCGTAGTTTTAGTCTATTTTCTCAAATTGTTTCAACAAGTCGGGGATGCCTTAAAATATATACAGTAGCAACACTACGGTACCGTACACAGCACCGTACTGTAGCTCACAAAGGCTAGCCTAAACAATAATAGCCAAATAACGTTAACTTCCTAAATGTGAGCAATAGCATACTCCTCATAATGTATTATAACGCTTGATCTTACTTGTAGCGTGACATGAATCCGGAGGTTTCCAAATAAATAATATCAGCAAAACCATAATTTTGGTACTTAAAGTCACAACAGCGCTTATTCTTTTCATGCATCCCGCCATGATGACAACACTCTTTCTCGTGACGTTTAGTCCCGCCTTTCCTAATTGCGTCCTAGCGGTGCTTCCTAGTCAAATTAGTTGATGTACAGACCATCTAGCCTATCAGAAAATCACATGCAGGTCCTCACTGTCGGAGGTGTTCACTGTTCAGGGTGCCTACAAGGAAGGAACAGGAAGAAGGAACAGCTTTTACATAGGGCCTAGATAATAACATCCATAACATCGTGAGGGCTTATTTGCGGTAGATTGTTGTGTTATAACTGTTGCATAGACTGTAGGGTATACATGGGCAAACCCTCCGTGACGTAACCCATACCTTTTCTCAAGACGTAGTTGAACACCGCGCTGTTCTTATATCCATGACGATATAGTTACATGGCTGGCTCTGGCCGTCGCCACCATTGAAGTACCTCACTCAGCCTGTAACGCCCCCTATGATCCCCATTCATTATAATGGTTAAAAATGCATTGCTAATATGTTTTTAACTGATGAGTTATACATTCATTCTCCGTTTTTTTTAAACAGTAAAAAAAATGGTTTGCTTTATCGGACATTTTAACAATAGTCACATGGGCACAATATATCCACAAACATTAGGTCTATAACATAAAAATATGATAATCTCCCAGAAATTAAATCTACACAGTTATTGTGTTGATAGACCTTAGACAATTTATGTAGAACTGTGTCCAGGATTCAGTGGAAATATAGGCTGTGTGAGCACAATATGCCATGACATTCACATGCGATGGCCATTATAGAAAAGTCACAATGGATGATTTGAAATATTTTGATCAGTGTTTTTATTTTATTTATTATTTATTTTATCTCATTTTATGTATTATTATTATTATTATTATTATTATTATTATTATTATTAAATAGGCTTACTGTAGGCTAGTCCTGTCTATAATGCACAGCATACATCGACCATATCGACTGATGCATTGCTTGTAAGGTGTGTTCTAATGTTGTGGGACAGGACGAAGAGGGAGGGACTTCAGAACTAAAGAATTGAGAAGTTGCTTAAGATTTCCAATTGCAGCAGCACTTTTTCATCGCCTCGCCGTAAAGCCGACGTTTTCCTTAAAGGTAGGTTAAGGATATGATTAAAATCTAAAAAGTACTTTTAAACATTCCTGTATTTTTCGAGAAATGTATGTTTCCTTACACACGTAGGCATATATTTCGCTATTTAAAAACGGGAAATAGTAAAAAATGTTGCGTTCAGGTTTTCTACAATCTATGAAACAAAAGCCTATGCTCTCGACTCGCCATGCTTCTCAGATTAGACTATGTTTTCGTAACGCTAATTTAGTTAGTTCAACTGTAGTCTACCTAATTCAATCAGCTTGTCAGAAAACGTAGTTGATGTTATTTAGTTTGTGACAGAGGTAACTTTATTTCCTATCGCTGATTAATGGTCAAGTGGTGTTGGACGTGGTGAAATCATTAGGGTGAAATGCATCACCTAAAATGACTTATTTGATTTCCAAATGCCTAGAATATTCAACAAATTCAATAGGCGATAACCTAGACAATATCATGTCATGCCAGTTTAATTTTTTGGCATGTTTTTAGTTGAGTGTGAGTGTCGTTTTCCTTTGTAGGCTAGTGTTGTTTATAGACAGTTTTTAGAAATGTTGGGGTCTGTTTGATAACTCAGGAATTAATTTAGGCCTATCAGAAACTGAGGGAGGACGTAGCCTAATATTTAGTTAGGATAATCTAGATGTTGATATATTAATTGAGTTAATTGAGAAAATATATATGTCTGATATACTGATATATGTCAGTGGAAATTAATTCAAGATAACCCAATCTTATTATTATGATTTTTTTATTACAACTTTATTTAACCAGGAGAACACCCTTGAGGTTATAAGCCTCTTTTTCAGGGGGGATGCAAGAATGTCAGCAGGACGTCAATAATCAGCATGTAGGCCTATATGCAATAGAAAACTAGGCTAAATTAAAAGACACAATACATTATCAAATGTTTAAAATAACGTGGTATTTGGTAATTTTAATGTCTGTAATCAGCAAAGTGTCGACTAATTGGCTTTAAATTCAGCAAATGTCCAGTTACCGAATAACCACTGTGTTCAATTTCGACGACCTAAGCACCTTTGAAGATTTTTATTTGTCCCCCTTTCCCATATAGGAAAGTATACCATATCAAAAATGGGCTTGGAGTGTGGACTTAAATGTGTAAAGTTTCTGCTTTTCATTTTCAACTTCATTTTCTGGGTGAGTATAGCTTCCCTATCTGACAGTGGCAGTTATAAGACTATCAACTATGATCTGTCGTTCTTGTGTAATCCACTGATTACCACAAACACAAGCAGTGTTGCTGACATTTAATTACCATGTCCTGCTCAAATGCTTGAGTATTATATTACTAACACAACTAATGCTTGTAGACTGTTTTTCAAATAATATGACGTGTGTTTCCTGGCTGTATGTTTGTCATTTATATTACTATTATTTGATGGTCATTGTAAAAGGGAGAGAGGGAATGAAAAAGAGTTGGAATGTGAATCTTGTGACTAGATTGAAACGTAATGTCATGTGACATGGAGATCAACTGAGCAATACTAAACCTACTTGAGAGATGGGTGTCTGCAGTATTTCCATAACACTTAGTCCACCGTGTCCTTTCCATTTATCCATGTTATATGTGGACCTAAGGAATAGCTTTCAATCATATTATCTCTTGATATTCTATTATATTCTGTTCTACTATAGTTGGTTCCATTCTGGTTATGTGACCCTCTTGTTATTTGCTATCCTGCTAATGCGTGTATGTTTTCTTATGTCAAACACAAGCCACCTATTTGACTCAGGCTCAAATATTTACATTGGTGTTGCCTTTCTCTTGGTCATCCTGCAGTAATTCTATAGTAATAATTTGATAGCGTTTAACTGGTATTTAGTAGTTGTTGGCTATACTACAAATATTATAGTAAGATAACAAAGAATAACTTTACTTAATTATAATTAATTTATAATTTGAACATGATTTACTTAATTATAAAGATGTAAAATATTCTGGTAAAAATGCACACATCATTACTGAAATCACAATTTTTATGTGATATATACGGAAAGCCATGTATAAAATGTATTATATGAATTCTTGATGTTACATCTCTTATCTTGTAGATCAGTCTATTTCAGATGAACACACATTTCTATTTTAGCCTATGTTAAAGTAGTAACACAAGTTTGGTTGGTATACTTTGACTCACGCACTTTGACAGGTGCCTCAACTGATTTTAGATAACCATGTTTGAAAATGTTAATCTTCATAGAAATCTCTCTTTTTTTGGGGGGGGGAAAGGGGGCGGCGGCACTATCTTTATATTATGTTGTTGATGTTATTGGGAACTGGTCAAATTCAAAAGATGGTAATGTAAGGTAATGCCTTTGTCATTACTCATGCATGCTTCTCACTACAAGTTCGTGTTTGCCAGGCCACCTCATTAGTCACAATTAAACACTGATTTGAGAGTGATTACATTTAATTATGTCATATCTGAGGCACATATCATTTGACAATGCACACACAGGCACACATCCTAGTGTATGTGTGTGCAGACTTTTTATCAATTTTTTCCAATCTATACAGTTATGTGGTCTGGCGTTGATTGTCGTGGGAATCCTGGTTCAGGTGAGCCTTCACAACAACTTAGCAATTAAGAATGCAACTGCCTCTGGAGTCCCCCTTGTTCTTATCATTGTGGGCGTGGTGACTTTCTTCGTTGCGTTCTTCGGCTGCTGTGGTGCATGGAAGGAGAACTACTGCATGGTCACCACGGTAATTCATACAATTGACTATTTTGTCCTTAATTAAGCACTTTTATTCTAAATGACTGAGTGACTACAGTAGCAAGTGTAAATTAGGAGACGGGTTATGCAGGGATTAGTATACTCAGAGGTGGGCTAAGCATGTAGGGGGTTGACACCCCCTCAGCATAATAACACAGTACTGTAGCATCTAAATATGTGACATTTCACTTTTTCTTCCAGTTTTCTATTCTCCTCTCCTTGATCATTTTAGTTGAGATTGGAGCAGCCATTGCTGGATACATATTCAGGGACAAAGTGAGTGAAAAATTCCTGCTCTGTTTTTTTGTATTCTTATACAAAGCAATACAGAAACGATAATAATTAATTTATTCTAATATTTTGTTCTCCATCTAGCTCAATGACATCGTCCATGATAGTCTCACTGGAATGATTAACAAGTACAACAGCACAGCTGAATTCAAGAAATCTTTGGATGATCTGCAGAAGGACGTAAATAAAGTGTTAACTTGTGTTTGCTTAGTTTGGCAACACCTTCACATAACATCTCTACATCCTGTTTGTTTCCATTCTATGCATTTTCTTTGTTTTGCACCACATGTTTAAAGCCATGCCGTTACCTAGTTGCTGCTGCTTTTATATTTACTGCAATAATGTTTTAACTCATTTGTTGTATTCTGCTTTTGTAATTCCAGTTGAAATGTTGTGGTGTGAACAACTCCTCTGACTGGAAAAACTACAATGTAGATGGGAAGTCTGTGCCGGATTCATGCTGTAAAAATGTCACTAAAAATTGTGGTATCGGGGCAATGACAACAGCTAGCAAAGTCTACCAGAATGTAAGTGGTTGATTGTTTATTTTCTTTATTTTTGCATATATATATATATATATATATATATATATATATATATATATATATTATAAACAGAGCATACAATATATGCAGGATAAATGCCATAAAATGCATTATTGTTCATGACATTCGTGATTTTTCAAACAACTCTGGCCCTGACCAGCTTCATAGCCATTGTATAAAGAAGATAGATGGGCCTTTGAGTCTAAACTGTCTTTTTGGTGATCTAGGGTTGCCAGTCTGCTGTGGAGGCCTTAATGAAGAAGAATATTCTGTGGATTATAATAGCAGCTCTTGTTATTGCGTTCCTTCAGGTATGTGCATTTTTCTTAAAAGCAAAAACACCTTTCTTCATATTCAACCATGAAACCATAATATAAGAAATATTTTTATTTACCTGCAAAATATTAGACTGTCCTGTCAGTTATTATAGGTCTGTTCATTTAAAAAAAAATTCCATTATTTGTATAAGACAGATATCTTGATGTAACCAGACCCAAAATTCACATCATTAACAGTGTTTCGCAAGTTTCTCATGAATTGTAATAAGTTACTAGTTAATTATTACTCCTCCAAAAAGTAATAATATTACTTTACTTATTACCGAATATTAAAAGTAATTTGTTTCATTACTCATTACATTGCTATATTACTTTCACAATCACTATCCTGCCTCGCTCTTTATGAAAAATGACAACATGTGTAGAATTTTAGAATTGAATCCTCTTTATTGGAAAAATAATTAACCTTAAGAGGCAACAATCAGCCAGTGAAAACATTGCAGCCTCTCTACCCAGATGATTAGACAGGTTGGTTCAATTAGCCTAGCCTAGCCTAAGTTTGCTAGGACCAGCTAAATGATTAAGGCAATGGCAAGGAGAATAAGAAAAATCTATTTTACAGTAAAATAAGCACACTTTTAGCAGAAGATATTTATCTTCCATAACAGTTCCAACATAAGTCAAGATAGGGAGTTACTGCAAGATCACGTCACTACAGTAGTCTACACGATCGCCACAACAATGTAAAACAATACCACCAGAGGCTTCATAGGCACAGTGACATGGGACAATAGAGGTGCTTCATACCTCAATCAATATAATAAAATAAGCATTTTAAAATACAATCATAATATAGCTGGCCTGATAAAGAAAGAGGATCGTTGGAGTTATGACTACAAGTGTGGCAACGTACGTCTCATGTAATTGACTGACAAGACGGAGAAGCAAACTTTAAATTACAATTAATTAGCTATGAAATAATACTACTATAGCAAACGACCACCACACGCACTGCTCCACTGCTTCTTCCTGTACAACTATCCTGTTCTTGTGTAAGTCTCACATTAAAAGGATGCGCATCATTCACTTTGAAGCTTGAACTATCACTAACTGTACCTGCAACACCATCGCGCATAGGTGTATCCATAGGTTACGGTGTAGCTTTGACGCATATTGGCCCATGAACCATGTCTTCATAAAATGGAGTCTAGGGTGGGAAATCTTGTTCTTTTAACGAAGTAATGCAGCATTACTTGGATTAGTAATTGTAATATTACAATTTTGGAAATAGTAATTTGTTACACTATACTAGTTACTGAAAGAAAATGAAAAAAAGATTACAGTATCTTGTAAACTACGCTTGACTTCAACATCATCACACAGCCACACTGATTAGTCCGCCAGCAGGGTGGCTGTGAAAATACTAATGCGAACAAGGTTTCCAGACTACAATCTCAGCAAAACTAATTGAGCTGAGGGCAACAGTCGAGAGTTTAGCAAAACAGAAACATGTCATTACATCATGCTAACAATGTTGTACATTTTGTGTTTGTCTTCTTTTCTCCCAGATAATGGGCATTGTATTTTCCTGTATGCTGATGAGAGGCATCCGGAAAGGCTATGAGGTCATGTGATTGTACTGGCTCCTAAACAGGAGTCTCCACTTTCAGAACCTTTAATATTTGCATATTTTATTTCAGTATAATGCACAGAACAATATTTTACTTTGTATTAATTATATAAATGTCCAAATTTAGCATTGACAGTTGCCATCTAAATATATTTGATAATAAAATTTCTGCAAAAAGTATAAAATATCTGTACCCAAACTTGCTCTGCTATATAACACATGTGCATTCATACAAACTTTGGGTGTCTGAAATATTTTTAACTTTTTAGCTGGTTCTGTTATATTCTTAATAAACATCTCTAAATGACAGGACTCAAGTGATGTACATTTTTTATTTGAGAACACTAGCCCTTACCCCACAAGGGTTTTAGGATGTTGGAGATGGAAAAACAATTAAATTAACCTTTTAATTAAAGTTATTATAAAAACCAAAAAATAAAATGTCTGGTTGTGCTCAGGTGGTTTGTGAACCAGTGCATGTACATACTTTAAAAAACTATGTATTTTAGCATTGCACACTTGCTCATGTCATTAACACACTGTCACATCAACAAAACATTCAGTACTAGAAAATAAAGTCAGTTAAAAAAAATGCCTACAGAAGGCAGAACAATGTTAAGATGACAATAAATAAGCAGAACTCAAATTTTCAAGTTATCAGTGCTTGACAGAGGATGACACAGTTGCATCCTATTTCAACACTGTAGGTCTCGGCACCCAATACCGCTTCCTCTTTGGGCTATGAGTAGATGTTTGTTGTCATATACATATATATATATATACATATATATACATATATATATATATACATATATATACATATACATATATATACATATATATATATACATATATATACATATATATATACATATATATACATACATATATATATATATATATAC